>RJWM01002638.1:0-125457 GCA_004363535.1 Dasyprocta punctata
TAGTCTTGGCAGTCATTTCTAAGTCACAGGAACAGCAGCATGATCTGCAAGAGAAAAAATGGACAATTCATTAAGATAAAAATCCTCCGTATAGTGAAACCATCAGAAAATAAAACTGCAAGCCACATATGGGGAGGAAGTATTTGTGTCCAAAATCTAGAAACAACTGCTAAAGCTTCAAAATAGGAAAATAGGAAAAGAATCATTAATTAAGAAAGGGCCAAATAAATGAGCAGAAAACTCACTGAACATCTACATGAAAAGATGCTCAGCTCCATCAGTTATTAGATTAAAATTAAAAACACCGGTGCCACCAAATGCTGACAAGGGAGTAGAACGACAGAAATTCTTATGCATTACTGGTGAGAATGCATAATGGCACAGTCACTTTGCAAGTCAGTCTGGCATTTTTTCATAAACAAGAACATACTGTTACCTAGGACACAGCAATCATATTCCTTGGTATTTGGTGAAATGAGTTGCAAATTTAAAGTTCACATAAAAACTGTACATGAATGTTTAGAACAGCTTTGCTACAATTGCTGAAACTTTGAAGCAACCAAGATACCCTTTAATTGGGGATTGGTTAAGCAAATTGTGCTGTACCTATGTAACCGTGTGTTATTTCTTCACAGGATGAAATGAGCCATGGAGCTAGGGAAAGACAGGATTTTTTGAAGACATAGAATGCGATGCTTGGGGGACACGCAGTGGATATCACTACAAATTGCTAAGTGAATAAAGCACGTGTGAACAGACTATATCTTCTTTGGGTTTCATATCCAATGCACTCTGGAAAGGACAAATAAACTAGGAGAAAGTAGAAAGCCAAGTATTTGGACAGAGGTTTTGGAGAGAGGATTAATAGGGGGAATGTGGGATTTGGAGGGCAGTGAAGCTATTTTGTATTTTATAATAAGGGTCGAGACCTGTCATCAAACATTTGTTAAAACCCAAAGAATGTGAAACACAAAAACTCTGGAATCTAATTTATAGTAATATATTAATATTGACTCACTAATTTTAATAAACATACCATATATATACTGAAATGTAATATTAAGAGAAACTGTGTGAGAGAGTTGTGGCCAGTACAGACATGAGAAAGTACACAAAAGTGTTAATCATTAGAAAAATACAAATCAAAAGCACCTCACACTGGTAAGACTGACTGTGAGAGAGAGAGAGAGAGAGAGAGAGAGAGAGTCAGAGTGACAGACAGACAGAGAGAGGGAGAATAACAAGAATTGGTGGGTAATGAACAAATTCAAATCGTGTATGTTGTTGGTAGAATGTAAAATGGTGCAGCTGCTATCGAAAACAGTATGGTGATTTCTCAAAAAGTTAAAAATAGAATTACCTAGTAATTCAGTTTCTAGGTGTATAATCCAAAGGACTAGGAGCAGATTTTGAAGAGCTATTTCTGCAGGCCTGTTTACAGTAGTATTAGCCAAAATAACCAGAAGGTGAGAACAGCACGAATGTCCACCAAAGGATGAATACATAAACAAAATGTACTCCATACTTACATACGTACAATGGAATGTTGTTCAGTCTTAAAGAATGGAGGAAATTCATCAACGTTCTGCAACATGGGTTAAATTTAAGGGCATTAATCTAAGGCAAATAAGATACTCACAAAAAAGACAAATACTATAGGGTTCTATTTATTTGAAAAAGCTCATGAAGTCAATTTCATAGAGACAGAAATTAAAATTAAAAAAAATGTTACCAAGCACAGAGAGGAAGAGGGAATTGGGAGCATACATGTAATCGATACAGAGCAGGGATACATGATCTGCAGCCCACAGGCCACATATGGCCCTGAATAGCTAGTAATGTGGTCCTGCAGGATAATAAGCTTCTAATATTATTATGTGATTTTAGTGACAATTTTCATAATTCAATACATGATACTCAAATGTCGACTTCATAGGTGACAATGGAACCAGAGATTATTGCATCACTTTCACAAAACAAGGTAAACAATCCCACCAGTTTTATGTTTACGTTGCCTCTTTTCTTTAATGTTATAATTATAACAAAAATATTTTTAAAAGGAAGTTTTATTGTTTATATCATCAACTATATCATGTATTTTATATGCAGCCAAACAAAATTCCTTTTGCCTTATGTGGCCCAGGCAAGATAAGAGATTAGATAACCACGGTGTAGAGTATCAGTTTTGCAAGATGAAAATTCTGGAGATCTGTTGCCCAACAATGTGATTGTACTCAATGCTACTGAACTGTGTGTTTAAAAACTGTTTCACAAACTGGAAGTTCAACTCAGTGGTACAAGGCTTGCTTAGCAATTAGAAGCCTGGGATCAAGCCTTAACAATAAGAATGTTAAAAACGTTAACATGGTAGAGTCTAATATGTATTGTGATTGTCAACTTGATTGGATAGAGAAAAACCTACAGAATTAGTAAGGCATACTTGTGGGTGTGATCTCACAGGTGTTTTTAAAGGCAGCTAGCATGGGAGACAGCAAAGTGATGGGAGACACCCTCCCAAATGTTGCTGGCACCAACCAATGAAGTGGGGGCCTTTGATGAACAGAAATTGAAGGAGGAGGAAGTTTGAGAGTGATGCTCTCTTTCTGTCTCTCTGCTTCCTGGCTCCATGAGGTAAGGAACTTCCCTCCACAGTGCCATCCCATCATGATATTTTGGCATGGAACCAGATGACCATGGACTGAAACTTCTGAAATTGTGAGCCCAAATAAATGGTCCCTCCTTAAAGTTTATTTTCTCAGGCATTTTCTCTCAGGGACGGAAAGTTAGTACTTAGGAGTTTTGCCACTACAAAAAGTAAGGCCCATTACTTAAAAACATCATTAAATAGACTTCCATGTCAAAATCTCACAGGTAAAAAGATGATAGTTGTTATTCTCATTCTTATAATAAGAAAAAGCAGAGAAACGTCATACTAAGTGAGTCTTCTTGAGTCACAGGGCAGCTTTCACTTTAAAGCCTAGCGATGTAGGTAAATCCAACGCCATAGCCAAGATTTACTTATGTGAAACAGAAGACCCTTCAGTAAAAATCAGAGAAAACTCATATGCTAATGCTGACCATTGTTGGAAGCTGAGTTTGTACTAATGTGAAATGAAGACTCTTTGGGGAGCCTCAGTCTTGAGGAGCTCATACATTTTTATGGATTGCACCTTCAAGACACCCATCAAGTTCTTGGAGTAAGAACTAAGAAGGACCTCTTTGTGGCCCTGAGAAACAGGGGCAGAGTAATTATTGAGAAGTGCTCCCAGAACTTTCTCCATAACAAAAGCCTGCTCTCTGGGCAAACGCATTTCCACACTTTTGTCCTGTACAGAAAGGCTATTACGCCTACTCCAAATCCTCTAATATTCGTATTTCACCTTAAAGGGAAGAGATCCAAATAGTTAATGGAGGTCAGGGCTTGGAGGATATCGATTTGGAACACCTTTCACCATGGAGGGGGATAGAGGTAAAAAGGTGACCGGGAAGATATACCATGGGAAGAACAATGTAAATGTGAAGTTTGGCATCCAGAGGCCCAGGCCAACAGGCACACTGAGGTTTAATTGGAGTGTTTTAGAATGGCTACCTCAATACCACACACACACAGACACACACACACACATCCTTTTTACTGTCAAACCAATGCTATCCATATATTCAATTTTTTTTTTTTTGATTCTGGGATCATACCCAGGGCTTTGTGCGTGCAAGTATCCAGACAATTGCAATGCATTGAAGTCAAAGGAGCTGCCCAATGCAGACTTCTTCTAAGGGGGAGCGTTTACAGAAGCTTATCACCAAGAAAGAAGACCTAAACAAGAGGTCTCTCAAGAGGACTTTAAAACCTTTGGAACTTCAGAAAATGCTAAGCACAGTCAATATTATAGCTACATGTATTATATTTTCTTAAAGAATACCTATTCACCACAAGTTCCTATTAATCAACCATGTCTGATTCTCAAAAAGGAAAGGTTGAAAGCCATACCAAAAGGACAAAGTGGATAAGTGATTAATAATGAGATGAAAATGCGGTAGTTCAAATGGGAGAGAACAAGGGAGGGGTAGGGGGCAGAAAACGAAGGGCAAGCAAAAAAACAGAGGAAAAAGGCAACAAAGCTTTTGTAGATGGGGAGGGGAAGAAAGTTTATAGGAAAGGGAAAGAAATAGGGAAATAATTAGAATGTATTGTGTACAGCACATATTCCCAATGATAAAGTAATCATTGTGCATGACAAATGTGTATTCATAAAAAATAGTACTGACATGTAACAATAAATATAAAAACACATAAAGGATGTGATTTTTTTTGACGCGATGGGAAATTTCTACGTCAAATGTGATGTTTTGCACAATACACATCCATGAGTATACAAAACTAACAATTATATATTTTGTCTAGACAAAATGCATACTATGTGAATTATATCACAAAAAAGTTGCTTATAGAAGATTCATTTAAAAAATGTAAAGAGATAAAGATATTCAATGGTACACAGTATACTAGAGAAAGCTAACATAGCCATACCAAGTTAAGTCAAAGTAGATTTTAGAACAAGATAAATCATTAAGCATCATAAAAGGGCAATTTAAAAAGAAAAAGGGATCACTTTGCCCTTGTTCTAATCAGTCCCAGATGTGTATGCCCTTAATCATACTGTCACAATGCATGAGGTAAAAACCACTAATACTAAAGAAATAGACAAATTTACTGTTATCGTTGGAGGCTTCAGTGTACCCCTTAGTAATAGGTAAAGAAGAAAATTTTAGGAGAAAAGCATAGGAGTAAATAGACTTGACTATTGAGTTTGTGATGATTTTTAAATAAAACACCAATAGCGTAATCCTCAAAAATGTGTTGACATAATGAACTTGATTGAAACTAAAACTTCTGCTCTGTAAATGAAAGGAACACCACATGCCAGGAGAAAATATTTGCAAAAATGCATATTTGATAAAGGATTTACATCCAGAATATACAGTGAACCCTTGAAATTCAATGATAACAAAAATTTTCTTTAAATGAGCAAAAGATCTGAAGGAATACTTGACTTCTAAAGAAACTCAACATGGCAGATAAGCATATGAAAGTTTCAGCATAATTATAATTAGGGAATTTCAAATCAAAAAAATGAGGTATCACTGTATACCTAATGCAAATTGCCTTAAAATGGCGAAAATCCAGAGATCTGACAACACTAATTGCTGGAAAGAATGTGGAACAACAGGAATTCTCATTCATTGCTGCTGGAAATGCAAACTGCAGTTACCTTAGAAGCAGTTTAGCAGTTGATTGTTGAGTTGAGCATAATCTTAGCATATGATTCAGCTATCATGCTTCAAGGTATTTACCCAAATGTTTTCAACACTAATATCCAAATTAAATCCTTTTTGTGAACATTTGTAACAGCTTTGTGGTTCTGAAATCACAAAAATGTACAGGCAACAAAAATGTCTTTCAATAGATAAATGAATCAACAAACTGTGGGACATTTTTGTCAAAGAATATATTATTCAGTGATAGAAGGAGGTGAGCTATCAAACCATGAAAAGATGTGAATGAATCTTAATTGTATATTCCTAAGTGAAAGGTAGAAGTAAAAAGACTACAAACTGCATAATGTCAATTACATAATACTTTGGAAAAGGCAATACTATAGTATAATAAAAACATCAGTGCTTTCCTAGGTTTGGTGGAAGTGGAAGAAGGTTGCATAAGTGATGCACAGGGAATTTTTGAGGGCAGTAGAAATTTTCTGTTTGATAATGCTATGATGGATACATGAAGCTATGCATACATCAAAGCCCATACAAATTCGCAGCACAGAGATTAAATATTAATATATAACTTTAAAAATTCATCTAGGTATGTGGGAGAGTCCAGGATGGAATATTTAGATTGGCAAAATAACCTAACTAAATTATAAATGGATGAAGCAGCCTGACTGAACAGATTGAAAGAAAAAGATCTCAGCTCACTAACTCTGGATATGCATAGAATCTGGAAGACTGAAGGCAAGAGATATTACATATAAACACTATTCTAGCTGACAATGCTATTTTTCGTAAATGCATGGGTTAAAAGTTCTGATATCAATGCACATATATACTAGATTTTGCTAGTAAAGTGAGTAGTATGGAAAGCAAGAAAGTGATTTCAAATTGATAAGTGTGAAACTATTAATAAGCAAGTGGAGGTATACAGAATGCTCCATGTGAGAATGGATTAGAGTAAGAAACATGAGTCCAAGCTCATGTTTAGCTACATTTGTATGTATTGTAGATATACCTATGGATATGGATACTATTAGCTATATCCCTGTATGTATTGTAGATACATGCGTGTGTGTACAGCATGTGCAGTGATACTATAGTAACAATCAACACACCTACCACTTGGATTTTGGTTTCTAATTCCATTCACAAATGTGGCTCCTTGTATAAATTATTGATGCTAAGGTTAACTTGTAAAATACAGATGAATCTGGGGAGTCTGATATTGCCAGAAAGTGAAGTGTGTGGCAAAGCACATCACTGTGAGGCACATATGGCAAAGGGAGGCAGGAGGTCACTTAAAGAGTCTTCAGTGACTGATCCTGGAAAATTTAGAACAACAACAAAAAGCAATATTGGGTTATAATTCAAAGTACAAAGTACATATCTATGATACCCTATTGACAAAAATGTTAGCACAGAGGATTAAGAAAGTTGGGGGTGGGGTCAGTGCAGAAGAATTCCTGGTAATTTCCACAGGTTGTCCACTCTCAAAGAGAGGAAGAATAGATCCCCTACTTTGGTAGGGGCTGTGCATATTGGCTTCTTTCATCCAGTTCAGTATGGACAAAAGGATCACTTGAAAAGGAAGAGAACTGACAAGCTCTACCATGAAGCCAACAGTCAGAAATTTGCATGTGTTGAAAGTGGCATTTTATTTTTGCAATCTTCCTTCTGTACACACATAGCCTTTATCTAATAATGAAAAAATAACAGAACAACCCTAGTTGAGGGGTATTCTAAAAAAATAGCTGACCAGTTTCCTTGAAAATTATCAGTATCACTAAGACCTCAAAAAGTCAAATAAACTTTCATAACCAAAACTGTCTAAAAGAGAGATGCCATTAATGATACTGTGGTATCCTAGGTAGAATCCTGGAACAGAATAAGGAAATCTGAATGAAGCATGGACTTTATTGAATAATTATGTAGAATTATTGGTGCACGACTTGTAACAGATTTTTACATTAATGGAAACTGTTATTGTAGGTGAACTTGGGTATTGTATATATGGAAATTCTCTATGGTGTTTTCTTAATTTTTTGTAAATATACAATTACTATAAAATTAAATATTAATCTTAAAATAAATACAACATCATTAGGATATATATTACTTTATATATACTTTTTGATTGATTCTATTTTGGGGACCTAGATGTCTTTTTACATACTTTTATTTGTGCATTACACTTTAGTTCAGATGGTTTTTAGCCTTACTTACTCTTTAAGAGTAAATCAGAAAAATTTTTTGAAGATCAGTTCTTCATTTTAACCTTCAACATCTGCTAAGCATAGGCTGATATGTTCTTTTATTTTTTAGTATATGTGCTCCTGAAGTGACCACAGGTTGATATATTCTTGAGCCTTATTATCCTTGACTCTACTCAGAGAACTCTTGGCTTTGTAATTCCATATTTTCTCTATTCACAGAGTTATTTCTCTGACCAGTTCCTGTTTTTTTCCCTGCCTCTCCTGAGCTTGAATTCAGTTTTAATTATGTAGCGTCTGTATACCAATTCATAGTCTTGATTGCTGAATACTAGGTTTTGATGATTACACAGTTATATGGCTATATGGTCATTTTACTTTAGCCCTGCTGTCCTAGTAGCCCCTTTGGAAAACATGCCAATCTCATTCCTGCCTCAGGCCCTTTGCCCTTAAGCTTTTTCTTTCAGAACACTCTTCTCCCAAACGTTTCCTTCCCATTCCTCTCCCTTTCATTCCAGTCTCAGCTCAGATCTCGGGTCCTTAAAGAGAACTTCTCTGACTATCCTATCAAAAGCAATGTGTTTGTATCTTTCTATTTTCAATTGGCTTATTTTTCTTTTTAATATGCCAGCATGTTACCCCTCAAATAAGACCTTACTTAAATAATCAGTCATGAAAACTAGTGATTAAGAGTGCCACCCCAAATCAGCCCATCCTTCCCTTACCGCCTTCCTTACAGAGTAGCTACCAGGCAAGAGAAAAATGATAGCAGATAATGCAAGGCAGGCTGGCTGGGGCTGTCATTTTTGATCTCTAGTTTTCAAGGTTGATTATTTTCTAGTTAATTATTATTTTCCGGGAAGGAGGATAGGATTGTTTTTTAGTTATTAAAAACAGTATTTTATTTTATTTATTGATAGTATTTTATTAGCTTATTGTCAATAATTCTGTACAAGATTTCTGGCTGTGTATTGCCTGATTCCTAGAATTTACTACAGTACCTTGGGGACTCAAACCATATTCAACATTGAACAAGAGACTCTTGTCTATACTGATCTTATCTTTTTCCTTTGTTCCAAAGTACGCCAAGGGTACTTTAACATTAGAATAAAACCTAGCTCTTCAATGCTTTCAGGCCTCAGGCCCTTTGCCTGGAGCAGGTACCGGGTCTCTTGCCCTAAGCTGCTTCTTCCCTACACCCACTCCCTGTGCATTTAGGTCTGACTTCTATTGAAGAATGACCGTAGACCCACTTTACTGGCTCTTTGTGGATTGTGTTCAGGGATCTGACTATCTAGCTGCCTGTTATAAACAAGGATTACAAGGAGACCAAGACCATACACGACACATAATTTATAGTATTATTATAATATAATCACCCAAGAGTTAAATACAAAAATTGCAGGACATCTGTCCATACACTAAAGATCTAGAGAATAAGCTGAGGGCCTAGATCCCATAGCAATGTGCTGCATGAGTCTGGCTGAAGACCTAGAGCACATGACAGTGCCCCTAGGAGTCCAGCAGGGGGCCTAGAGCCCACAACAATGACTCATGCAAGTCTGTTTTACTGATCCCTGCTGGAAAGGCCCAACGGTCAGCAGGGGAAGCTAGGAAGTCTATGCCAGCAGGGTGAAAGATCTGTGCTAGTAGGTAAAAGGTTCTGCACTGGAGCTGAGAAGTGATGCTCAAAAGAAGAACCAGGGCTTCCCTGAAAAGTACCACAGCTATCCTCAGTGACTATGAGGTCCCGAGCTCCTCTGACGATGAGAATAGTTGAGTCCATATTGGGGAAGCCAGCCTGACAACCTCCTCCAGGAGAACCAACGACTCCAAACAACAACAACACTTAGGAGAACCCAGAATGCTGCTCCCTTTCTCCACTTCTACTTTTTATGCTGGCAACAGTGCTCAGGTGAATCTTCTACACTCAGCATCACACTGAATCAGTTCAGCTGGTGTTTAAATTGACCATCAGTTTTCAATCCACCACACTGCCCAAACTGAGGACCAGAGAATCTGTAACAGTAGAAGAGGCAGAGCTTACTATATTCCACCCTTTGGTGGAGAGTTTCTGAGCCATTGACCTCAACTGCAACGTCAGGTGGATGAAGCTATGTATCATAAGCAATAAGAAGGAATTTCCAAAAAGACAGTCATGAATGGAGAGAGTAAAGCTCAACTGGCCAGGCAGCTTGGAGAACCCATAAAAATGGTATAACTCTGTCATCCACTAACAAGTCAGAGTCTAAACATGGTCTGCTACGATGCCTAAGATCTTCACTATTGAAATAATGTTCTCGAGAGCAAAACTTCATATGCATAAAATAGTGATGGGCTAAGAAGATTCACAAAGCCACTAAACTATTAACATGCTTGGGAAAATCCTCATAATAAACTCAATCCATGGGCCCAGCACCAGGGTGCCAATTTCATTTCATTTATTGGTTGACTGACTCCAGCAACTGCTAACGTTCAGTTCCTCTAGTAGGTAATGTTTCTCCACAGTCCACAATCAGGCTTCCAACTGTCCTGCAACCTCAGCCCATGGTTCACAATTGAGTAGAATTAAAAAGTAAAGCAGATGACTTCTGATCAATGATTCTTGGTCAAAGTTCAGGAGGCCTTAGCTTCATCTCTCTGGGTGGCAGTGGTCATGGTACAAATTCAGACTCTGAGTGCAGACAATTTGCATTTTGACCCTAGCCCTACCATGTCTCATGGTGTGCTGTAAAGCAGATACCTACCCTTTCTCAGCTTTCCTCTTGCATCTGCAAGACGGGATAAGTAACAGTGCCTAACTCATGACTTTGTTGCAGTGCCTATAAAATAATCAATGTAAATAACTTAACATGGTTTTCACCATCACCTTATCTTAATTCTCCAGAAAGAATTTGCTACCACAGGAAGATAATGTCATCATTGTTCAAGAGCACTAGGTACGTTTTCCTTCCCCTGAGTTTTGGTCAAACTGTACCCTTCATACAGAGCATTCTTTCTCATTTTATGTTCAACTGATACATGAGAGTACTTTTCCCTGAACATTCTCCATGAATTGTCTCATTTTAACTCATGATGTTTAAAATCTGTGCTGATGCAGCTATTACCTGTTACCTTGTATTTTGGTGCATTCTCATTCATTAGACAACAATGCAATCAATGTCTGGCATATATCAGTCCCACAATGGATGTTGAAAACACAAACAAGACCTCGTTCTTCACCTAGATGCTTCTAGTCCATTGAGCTACAGTTAGCTAGAGAAGTAATTTTCGTACATAGGAGAACCTGTACTGAAGGCATGTAATTCTTGATGAGGTTGGAGGCTTTGTGGAGATGATGCTATTCCTATTCATATCCTTTATGTCTTTACCATTCCTCAACTTCCTTAAAGCTAGGATTCTCTCAAGTTTTTTAATTCTGATGTAGGATTACACATAGTAAGAACTCTGTAAGGCCAATTGGTTAAGGTAAGTAATAGTCACTAAAAGTACACTCATAATAATTTTAAAAATAATAAATATATTAACAATTTGAAATACAAAAATTTTTGCTAAGAAAGGCCACTGACACAGTAGAGGATCCTTAAATTAACAGGCCCAGCACACAAAAACTGGGCATGCCCTGAGGATACGCCTCTGAATATCAGCTGGGCCCACAAAGATGTCTCTTGAAGCTGAGTGTATCCACAGCCTGTGGGCAGGAAAGGCAGCAAGCAGGTGGAGCGCGTGCTCTTTCAAATAACTTTAGCGCCACAAGAGGGCCTCCTTGCCAGAGTCCCCCACTTCAACCCCTCTGCAAGTTTGCATATTGTGTCTGACTCTTGCACAGCTTTCTAGACAGATGACCCATTATGTTGGTTAACTGGAAGCCCAATGTGATTATTATGGTGTTTGCAATAGAATGTTTATTTTTCTTGACTGATTATCAAGTTTGGATCTTTCCTAATCCATCCACTCTGGCCTACTGTTTAGAAAAGCTCTTGTTCAATGACTGGTGATTTTTCAGGCCACTGAAAGCGCTGTGTAAGCCATCAAAGGACAGGCAAACACAGGCTGGACTTACATCACTATTATACACTACATAAGAGACGAGGCTGAGTCACAAGAAAACGTTGTCGAGTCCTCGAACACAGAAATGTTTCTTTGTACTCTGAAGGAGCATACATTAAAGAAAGGAGTAGAAACAGATAAATATATCTGAGGAAATAGTTTTCACTTTCTTCAGCAGCGGTGAGTTCATCTACTACTTTGCCATAGAATGCGCACCTGACGCATCGGTGCTAGCTGTCCACCCAGCACTGCTACCGGGCTGCAAGTTGGCTCAGGACAGTGGTTCTTCAAGTAAGGACCCCAGATCCAGCACACCATCTCGAACTTCCCAAAATGCAATGTCTTGGACCTATTGAATCAGTGACTTTTAACAGCTGTCCAGGTGATTGTGATTCATAGGGAAGCTTGAGAACGAAGGAATTTTCTTTGAAAAAAACAAATGACTCATACAGGATCAGACTGTTGAGTTTTTATGTATGAAGGCAAAGAATCTTTCTATAATTTAATATATTCAGAGTAAAATAAAAGATACCATGGCTTTAACTTTGGTGCAGAGTTCAGAACCCTAATAGGTGTTTCAGGTAAATACCAGAGTGTTTATTTAGCTCTCTTTCTGCTAACTCTCTGACATCACACATGTAACCCTCAAAAGTATACTGCCAAGGTCAGGGATCTCTAGAGGTTATGCTGGCCGGGTCCATGGGTTCCTGCAGGAAATGGGGTGGGGGACCCCACATGTTGAGCATATTACAGGAAGCCCAGGTATTTTCTGCCTGAGTTTGAGCCAGAGAGACCTAGAAAGACATCCAAATCCACCCACTTGCCATGGAATATTCCTGCTTCTGAAGGAAATTTTCAACAGGGTTGTGGGCATTCATAGGTTTCATTTAGAAGTCATGTGTTGGTTAAGCCATTTTTGATTTCAAGTCACAGAAAATTTAGTTCTAATAAACTTACACAAAAAGGGCCTGGTCTCGATTAAAGGCAATGACAACCAAGAGAAATCAGAGAGGGAGAGAAACTTTCCCAAGTGGATAAGATTTACCAAGCTGGTGAAAACAAGTGATTTCATCTACAGGCTTTAAGAAAGTCCACAGTGCATAGGGTTTCAGGAAAATTTTGGCTTCGGACCTGTCATCTATGTGCATATGGAAGCTTTTACCTTATTGCTAGAGCACAAACTTAAGGATAAACGAAGACACATTAAATTCAATACCGGCCAGTATCAAGGGTCCTTTTGCTTTTCCCTTAAAGAAAATTTTTACTTATATGGTATTCTTTTGGTTGGTGGGAAGACAGCACTATATCTTTATGATTATTACTCATTTGTGAGACTATTCCAGAAGATCAGAAAAAATGCACAACAATCAATTATCTAAGAATTCCAGGACTAAGCGGCCCATGAAAAACTCAGCTTTGAAAATATGTGGAACTAATCATTGGCTAAAATCCAGGTCACAAAGTCAAAATAGCCTTTTCTAATACACATTTTGAAGACAGATGCTGAACTTGTGAAGAAGACTTCCTCTCTCCTCCATGTGGACACCTACTCATTCCAGCAAATACCTCATCCCTTTTTAAGAGTCTGGGGTCTGGCAAATCTGGCCTGAGATACTTCATAAACTCTTCCATGCTCTATGAAGAGTCACTGGAATTTTCATGCCAAGTGTGAAATGGTAGGCATCAAGGATAAAGGGTAGAAAGACAAGTGCTCGGTAAAGGGTGCAGCATGTTAAATGTGGGGCATAATGCACTGAGCTGTTGTAGGACAGCTGTTGTGTTGTACAGCTTGTCTTTGAGCAAGGAGAATTGAGACACTCAGGCTGAAACACCAAATGCCACACCTCACTGCTTCTCCACCCCACAGAAGTCTATAGTGATTCAGCCACACGTGAAACTCAGACTTCCCCAAATAAAGACAGAGAAAGACCCCTAGATGCTCTGCCCCCTACAGGCTTGAAGGAGGAAGGCAAAAAGTTTCCAGTTCCCACCACTCCAGGAGAGTTCTCTGTGGGTCCTATTAACCCCTTTGCTGCCATCAATTCAGGGGTACTGACTGCAGAAGCTCCAGGTAGGTGTGTGACAATAGAGAGGGAGGGAAATCAGATTTGAAACTGAATTCGACTTGGGGTTGAATTCCACTTCTATTGTTTCTTCCTGTGTGTTTTTGGGAAAATCCACTTAGTATCAGGTTTCTTATCTTCTCTGTGAAGGTTCAAATATGGCCATGAAGTTTAAGGAAGACATGATAGGTGAAGAGGTCTATTTGTCGAGAACTCAACTGGTGGTACTTATTATGAGAAGTATAACCTGAAATAAAAAAGAAAAAAAGGGAGTAAATTTCCTTGGCTAATAATTCATCGCTTCTCTAAAATTGGAGATTTCAGATTTGTGACAAATCTAAAGCTTAGCTAGAAGTCCAGAATTCTACACAAACTTTGAGACTGTGTACCTACCTTGTTAGTCTTTATGAATCTTTGAGAAATCAGGGTCTTTGAAACAATCTTTGAAAAAAGGTTCTTTTATTTTATTCCATCAGAAACACCTTAAGGGGAAAAAAGCACCGTTTATTTTCAGTGTTTTTTTCCCCGTAAGGTATTTCTGATTGAATTTATGCTTTTTGACACTGGCAATAAATTGTCAAGTTTTGATACTAAAATATGAAACTGTTTTTTTTTTTTCAGTAGCTCTTTTTTAACTAAATGCATTTTCAGCTTACTTATAAGAATACTTTTTTACTTGGAAAGAAAACATAATTTATCAGAGGCAGTTGGTGAAAATATTAACTTTAAAATGTTATTTTATTTTATAAAGTCAAGAAATAAATTAATAGGTGAATGACTAAAAGATATCTCCTTTCCTGAAAATATATTAACTTTACCTTATGTCCTGTCTACTATGAAGTTTATGGTCTTAAAATTATCATCTCCTTTTGAAGAGTGAGAGACATTCTTAATTTTGTTTTAAGAATAGATGATTTGAATAAAGAATTTAGGCAATTTTCCCCGAATTTTAAAATGGTGCTTCTATGATGGTATACATGAAAAAGAAAGATTCATAAGGAGGTGAAGGAGAACTGGAAATACTTCTTGTTAAGGCCACAACTAATATCATGAACAGAAATAGCTGCATCCATATCTAAATCTAGAACACTTTTAACAGTAAGAAATAGAAAACCAGGTTCAAGTTGGCTTATGCAACAACTTTAATATCTTAGTTCAATAGCTCATATATCCTGAGACGAGTACAGGAAAGTCAGGCTTCACACACTTCAGTTGCTGTCTTTCAGCTCTGTGTTTTAGCTGTTCATATTCTTGGGTTCCATAATCTAGAAAAGAAGACTCTGTGCTCTTTTATTAAGATGAGCCAAGTTGATTGTGCTTCCCTTGGTCATGATTTCAGCCAAGTCTTCCTCCTAGAACTAGTTTTGTGACCAGGGAGATATGACACCTTGCCTGGATGGACCTGAGTCCTATATCCACTCCTCAAGTCTAGGGTAGGTTTCCTCTCATCAATTATACATGCTGATGGGGGAGAGGATGAGAGTTCTCTAGGGGGAAATGAAATGCAGTTACTGTAAAAGGAAAATTACTCAATTAATCAATGTCTAGTTTAAACTCTACTATCTCTGATTATACATTACAAAGTGACAACCTCTCTCTATGAATACACAACATATACTGTGATCAATGTGCTTAGTAGTAGCTGTTCTCTTAGTTTTTTTTTAACAGTCTTTAAATCTTATTCCACTGAATACCTGCCTTAGTCCATGTGAGCTGCCATAGCAAGGACAGTTAGCCGGGTGACTTATAAATAGCAGATATTTAGTTATCAATCCTCAGGTTGAAAGTTTGAGATCAGGCTACCAGTATGGTAAGTGTCTGGTGAGGGCCATTTTCTGACTTGCAGGCCTCCAACTTCTTGCATTTTCCCACAGTGGAAAACAGTGAGAGCTTCTCTGGGGTCTCCTTTACAAAGACACTGTCTTAATCTGTTTATAACAAAGTACCAGAGACGGAGTTATATAGAAGAGAGGTTTGTCTCATAATTCTGGTCTTAGCCCTAAGGCAACCTGAGTATTACATTAACACAGACAAGGAAGTGTCTAGAAATGCAACCAAGCTGATTTTAATAGCCAACCCACTCTCCATTAATCCATTCGTGAGGGCAAAAAGCCCTCCTACCTGGTCTTACCTCTTAATATCTCATAGTAGGCTTACATTTCAGTATGAGTTTTAAAGGTAGCAAAGGATATTCAAACCATCTCAGGCACTAATCCCATTCATAACCTCTTTTCCCTCCTGATCTAATCATCCTTCTCCTTCTAATACCATCACCTTGAAGGGTAGAATTTCAATCTATGAATTGTTCTAGATGCAACATTCAGATCACAAGAATGCTATTGGTGGTGCCCCATTGAGACACCTTCTACTGGCTGGGGCACCCCTCCCCAAGCTGCTGTATATTCACTGCTAGCATCCCACAGCTGCACCCTTTTTCCATAGACTCCTTAGATGATAAGAAACCATTTTGGCTACAGGTTTGTGCCGCATACTCCCACTTAGGGTCAACTCATATTCTCTTACACTGAATATGGATGCCTGATTCCCTTGTCTCAAGCCAGTGTCAAAGCTGTGGCACAAGTCACAGTCTGGAGTTCCCTGTATGACTGGCCAGGGCTGCATGCCAGCTGGGACAGCATCTGCAAGAACTGACCCCCTTCTCCCCTGTCCTGCTTTCCTCACCTTTCTCCCGAGAGCCTTTCTCAACATGCTCTATGCACCCACATCTCTTTCTTATACTCTAGGTCTAGGGAATTTGACCTAAGATTCAACTTGACACATTCACTTATCTGTAAGCTATAAAATCCTTGGAGAAAAGGAACCATTGTTTTAACCATCCATGGTTTTTAATATAACTTAAGTTATTCATGTTTATGTAATGTTTTTCCAGTTGCCTTGAGATGGCAGGAAAGGATCAAATCTTCTATTGCAGTATTTTTCAGACTTCACTGTTCACAAAGATTTCTTTAAAATGTTATCAGAATAGCTCAGTAGGCCTGATTTTAGCCTTGTGGGATCTGCATTTCTAAGAATTTCCCAGGTGGTGCCACTGTTGCTTGTCCATGGACCATACTTTGAGTTGTAAGTTCCACTGTACACCAATTATTTTAAATCATCATAGCATCTATTACCATGCCATGTACCCAGTAAGCACTCAAGAAACATTTGTTATTGGATTATGAACTCACTGAAAACAAAGGAATTTAAAGTATTCTGATTGAAAGAAAACTAATTTAAAAAGTGTATTCCATAAATAATCTGTCTTACATGTACAACTCTCAGTAAGTTACTAAAGGAAGCATTTTTAAAAGTTTCTAGAGAATCTATAGCAGAAGTATTTCCTGAACCTAATTTCTTCTGTTCTAGGACTCAGAGATAAGGGGCCAATTAATAATGGAACAATATTTCTCAGAAATGCCACCAGAAATTGGAAATGGCAATTTTGAAGAGAATTAGAATGTGATTTCTTATCTAGCATGAGAGAGCCTGTGTCCACGCTGGGCTTTAGCTGCTTAGTTTAATCTTAGAGTCAGTCATGCTTGGGCATTTGATTTATCCCCATGGAAAGGATAATGACCAAAGTCAGCTTCTGCTGGAATACACATTCCAGGTCACAAAGATGTGGGTGGCTTGGCCCCAGTGCTCACAGTTTAAGTGTCCTTCTGACATTATGTCCTATTAATTATAGATGACACACCAATCAATATGTCATTCTGAAATCCTGCAGTAACTGACTGTTCTCATCAAAGATTTAGTGTTCTTTAGCTTTAGTGCCAAATCTTTCTTTTGGAATAAAAATTTCTGATCATTATACTTCTTTCTGTATAAATCCTAATTTCGTGTCTCAGAAGTGTATAAAGTAATACATTCCATTTAGTATAAACATGTGGTTATTACATTGTGAGGAGAGCTCAGGTACTTCCAGTCCTAATAAAACTCTACAGGGGATTCTGATCACAAGGCTAAACATTAGTAGGGCAAAGTGGAAATTCTGAAACTTTCATACACATCAGACTTATCTGGAATGACTTTTTAAAAATACGGATTTCTGAGCTCCACTTCAGGTATTCTGACTCAGCAGGCCTGGAAAGGAGCCTGAAAACTCACATTTACTACAAGCCTAGATTATATTAGGGTTTCTAGTCCACAGATTATGTGTTACACAGCACTGCCATAGCTGCATATAACAATCATCTGAGCAAAGTTTTAAAATTCCTATACTCAGCATAAGCAGCATCAGCATCTCTGGGGAGTAGGATCAAGGGTCAGTATTTTTTGAGTAGTTGATTTCATTGTACAACTAAGACTGAGAGCCACTGGTGGAGAGCAATATGAAATTTATGTTTCTCTTATTTTTTAGAATAAGGCTCTTGTAGGAACATGTAATGGTGAGCACTAGTTTTGTGATAGGCAGATGCATATTCAAATATTGTCTGGTCATCCAGTAACTGGGGCCCTGAATGCACATTACATAATTGTTATCAACCTCAATATCCTCATATAGAAAATGACTATTTTAGCAATAGTACCTTCCTTAAAACAGTGAGATTATGAATCAAAGCTTTTAGCTCAATGGGTGTTACATAGTCACTGCTCACTAGATGTATATACGTGGATATTTTGGGGTCATTTTTGTCATTAGGATAGCTATTATATGAGGAATTCTACTAAAATCATCCCCTTACTACAGAGTGTTTCTTCTAACTAAATGCTTATGCAAAGCATGTTGTTCTTTATTTTGGAAGTGCCATATTGTGGGTGTGGCAGAGGCTTGGATTAGTTGCTCAACATTGTTTCCCATACATTCAAATGACATATTTAGTCTTAAGAATCAGTTGTCTCTTTATTAATATATTTCTTAGCTCACTTCCCAATTATACATTTTAAGTGTGTGAATGGTAAAGTCTGAGCATCTTGAAGTTTTCGTGTGCCTGAAAAGCAAGAGGAAAGAGAGACTGGTTTTAATGGTGATTCCAAACATTCACCCTTTTCAGAATCTATAATGTTCACCCGTTCCCATTAAAAGGGAGGATCACCTTTACCAACCCTCGAGTTCAGGCTGCCTTATGACTTGCTTTGGTCAGTCAAATATTATAGAAGTGGTGGACCACAAGTTGTGAACCTGGGTCTTAAGGGACCACATACACTTTTGGTCTCTCTTTTGTTCTACTGTCTTTATCATGAACAAATGATAAGACAGCCTGCTATAGTATGAGACATGGGGGTAGAGTCAAGGCCACCAATTGTCCCAAGTAGGCTGAAACACATGAGAAAATTCAGTTTAAATTAATATAGTCTCCTGGGTGACACATTTCACAATAGTTGCATGAATAGTTAGCTTGAATCAACAAAATCATTTACTCAAGTTTTAGAATTATGTGTAATAATATATGGTTGTCTTAAGCCATTAAGTTTGGGTAGAGTTTGTTGCATGGCATTAGCTAACTGACATAAAGGATTGAATGGAAAAAATGTTTTGAAAAGTGAAGATAAGGAGAACTAGGAATAAGTAATAGGCTCCACATTTCTCAAAAGCTGTTAGAGTTCATTAGAATTATTTTTATTTTATTCAACAGTCTGTAGACAAACATGGGATGCCTTCTAAAAGTGAAGACCTTACGTTCCAGGCAAGAATCAGATGATATTCCTTGCATGTGGATTACAGACAAGGATAAAGCAATAATAAATTTGTGCTGGTTTTCCACTGTAGGCTTATAAGGTTCAGCAGAAACTAAGAGTTACTGACTGTTGTGGCTTGTACCTAGATGTCCCTCATGCACTCATAGGTGGGGGTTTCAGAGGTTGCTGAATCATGAGTGTGTGATGCTGGTTTAGAGTGTGTTATTCTAGGATTAAGGGTATATGATAACTTAATTGGATTAGCATAGACCTGAGTGACACTGAGTGTGGGTGACACCATCCAAAAGGTATCCTGGATGAGACAAAAGGTAAAGAGAAACTTGGTGTGGCTGCTTGCTGCAACTTGCCTGCCTTGCCATGGACTGTTTCTTCCCTTTGATACCCTCTGCTATGCTGCCCTGCCTTGGGGTCAGCTGAGTATGAACTGAAACCCTACAAAGTGTGAGCTGAAATAAACCTGTCTTTCTCTGACTTTGGTTGTTGATTATTTTGCCTCAGCAAGAAGAAAAGTAACTAAGACAGTTTTGGTACCAAGAGTGGGGTCATACCTGTGAATGAATCTAACCATGTGATTCAGGAGTCTTTGGAACTGGCTTTTCAGAAGAGTTTGGAAAGGTTTGGAAATACAGATGAGGATATACCCTGGAATACTGTAAGCTGAACTTGATGGGAGATTCTGCTCATATCTCAGAGAACCAGAATTCTGATAGAAATGTATCTGGTGAAAATCAGGCTTGGGAAGTTTCAGTTAGGAATAAAGACTGCATTGACTGTTGGACTCCATGTATGTTATGCTTTGGCAGAAAATTCGTCTGTATTTTTTTGTGTCCAGAAAATTTATCTAACACTGAGATTAAGGGTAGTGGAATAATTAATTTTGTGGGAGAAATGTCAAGCCACTCTAATTTGGGGACAGCAACATGGCTACGGTTCAGGGCTTTTAGCCATATTCATGCTGAGAACCAAGAACAAACAGCCAGCAGAATAAATTAAAAAGTTTTGAGGTTGGCTAGAAAGAAGACTTCAGAAAAGTTGTTGCCTGCAAAGGTGGAATAGAGGAGAATATAGTTGCTGAAAATATTAACAATCAAAAGCTGGGACTATCAGAAGAAGACAATAGAAAAAATGTTTTGAAGTCATCACAAGAATAAGTAGAACTCTACTGTTCACAGCCTCAGAATTGGAAAGGTGAAAGACTTGCTTTGAGTAAAGAGCCCAGGGCACCATGTTCCAGAATGTTGGTGGCTTAAAGAAGTTGTTCCTCAAGATTTGGTTCATTGTGCTCAGCAATCCAGGCACTTAACATCTGCAACCAAGAGAGAAGAAAGTCTGGCTACTAGTCCAGGTGACAGTGTACTTCAGCATCATCCAAGTGGTGGTGGTTTTAGGTGCAGCAAAGTATACGATTTGTGGGATTAGGAAGTTTTCCACCCAGATTTTAGAAGGCCTGGCAGCCCAGGCAGTGTGCCCCTTGAGAGAACAGTGTGTGAAGCTGTGAGTATGAAGCTGAAGATGCTGTGGGGATTCCAGAAGATTGGAGAAGCCAGGAACATAGATTATCTGAGAAAAGCTTCAAATAGTGAGCAAGGTTTGCTGAAGACAGAAGCCACGAGAGTTGCAACCACCCCTATAGTCAGAGAGGTGGAGCCAGCCAAGACCTCCAGAATTCACATCTTGTCACAGATTCCCACAGATGCTGGACATGAATAGATCGGATTTAATGCCTACTCTGCTGAATTTTGATCTTGCTTTGGTTCCATTCCTTTCTGTCTCCCTATTTGTACCTTTTGAATGGAGATGTTTATCTTGTGTCTGTGTATATTGGAAATATTTAGCTGTTTTTTTTTTCATTCATATAGAGGTTGTTAAGTAAGAGTTTGCCTTAATTCTCAGAGAAGACTTTGGACTTGGACTTTTCAGCACTGCTGAAACTTCTAGGACTTTGGCAACTCTTAGTGATGGACTAAATGACTTTTGTATGAAGGCATGTTCATGACTTTTTTGGGGGCCCAGGGTGAAATGTTGTGACTCACATCCAGAAGTGCTCCCAAAGTTCATAGGTGGGACTTTTTGGAGGCAGTCAGATCATGAGTGTGCAATGCTTGATTAGGGGGTGTGATACAGGAATTGAGGCTATGTATAACTAAATTGGTTTAGTTATACATGGCATAGATCTGGCCATGAATAATGGAATCTCCATGCTGGATGTGGGTGGTGCCATTCAATAGGTTTGCTGTTTGGATGAGACAAAAAAAAAAAAAAAAAAAGAGGGAAACTTGCTGCATGCTGCCTCCTTCTTTCTCTGCCGTGGATAGTTTCCACTCTGTGATGCCCTTGCACCTTGCTGCCCTGCCTTGGGATGAGGTAACCTTGAACAGAAACCTCTACAAAGTATGAACTGAAATCAACCTTTTCTCCTTTAACTTTAGGTGGTGGGTATGTTGTTGCAACAACAAGAAAAATAACTAAGACACTGGCCTATCTATACAGTCATTCTAAGTAGTGGGGATTGAGTACTGGGGGCATACAGGAAACTAATAATTTTGATTTAAAAAAATGTTTTCCAAGAATATGAACACATAGCATTTATCTTCACGGAGCCATTGGCAAACCTACAAGGAAAACAGCTTTGAGGTCAGCAGCCAGTTGCACTGGGCACTTATCATCGCTGAAATCCCAGATAAGTTGATCCACTCCTCAAAGGAGGTAATAAAAAACACCAACATCCATCCTTCTGCACACGATTGTCCTTTTGTAAATGTGCTTTAGCTGTCTGACACCGTAAGACTCAAATGCCTAAGAATGGCAGATCTAGTTACTTCACACAAAACTAAGTTGATAACTTTTAAAAAATGCCCAGATAAATTTGGCAAGCAATCTTATTTATGTTAATTCAGTACATGAAATATTCCATTTTAAGGTGGTGTCTCTGTGTGATTTGATTAGAGTAATTATTCAATATATAATGTGCAAAGCAGGGACAAGACAACTAAGAAATAAAATTCCTCCTTAAATTAGTGTGGTAACAATACCTATAATGAGGGTGTCAAAATCCTAGGCATCATGGTTTACTTACCAGGCGATTTCTAAATTATCATGGACTTTATCAAGCATCTCCTGTTTGTAATGGAACTCTGTAGGCTGGGTTAGAGTGATTAATAAATGTTCTCTAGCTTTAGAACAAGGTAAAATTAAAAGGAAAATCAGACAAAGAGAAAAATGATTGAAATTAGTTTGCAAAATCCTACTAACAAGCAACTAAGGACAGGAGTATGACCTGAAAGAGAGACACAATTAGGCTACTAGGACACTGAAATTGCTTTTGGAGAATGACTATGAATTTTCCAACTTCTAAGAAAATGGAGGAACTTCTGGGAAAAGAAAGAAGAATTATGAATGAGTTCATCTTTCATGTATTTGGAAAATGGTAATTTCTTTGGTAGAGGTGGAGGTTATTCTCCCTGTAAAAAGTAAGAGGATCTAGATCTGGAGGTTTGGTGAGATAGTGGGTGAGTTGAGGTGCTATGATAAAGAGTTTATGCTCGAAGCAGATTTACAGCCAAAGATGTGACTTACAGGGGAATACTTTCAACAGAATATGTAAGGGAGATGTGAAACATAGAGAAAACAAAAAGTCAAGCAAGTGTGAGTTCAGGAATAGTTTGCACCTTGGCTTTATTGCAGGTTGATCTCTGTACCATCAATTGTAACTCACTCTACACTTCCACCACCAACACACAGACACAAACACACACAGACACACACACGCATACTGGTGAGCTGTTGGCAGGAGCCATACTGGGAGAGATGCAAACTCTGAGACTATTTTTGTTCTCTCTGTAGTTGAGGCTCTTCCTATGCCCAACAGCGATTCTCTGAAGGTAAAATACATGAGTTTTAGTGGCAAAAACAAAGAACTTGGCCAATGGTGGCATTTTTTTTTTTTTTAGCAAAATGATTCCAGAGGATCTGCAAAAGTGTCAGCTGTATCTGTGATGAAATGATGGTGCAAAAAGTGAGACAAAGAACAATCATTTCCAGATTCTACTTGGGGGGCATATTAAACTTTAATGATGTAAAGATTCTATAGATATTAGCAATTAGAGTGGAAGGTGCAAGTTTGAAAGTTCCAAGCTAATCAAAATTAAATACCTTGTTTGCTGCAGAAATTCTCAGATTCCTTGATGTCCCAAGGGACAAAGACAAGATAGCACATTTTCAAGCTTATTTAACCAAAACATGAGTTGGAAAATGACTGATTTGAAAGACATTAGGAGTTTGCATTGACATATAGGGATGAACTAAGGCCAATGGCAAAATTGGTTCTCCTTGCAAAATGCCTGATGTCTTAGAAGTGCTTTTGAAACTATGGCCTTTTAGGTCTTATTTAGATGCATTAAGAAACAATTTTTTTATTTTTTGGATTTCAAATATATCAATATTTGGGTATTTTTATTCCATATTAGCCCAATCACCTCTTCATCACCTTGCACTGTATACTACTAGTCAAGAGGAGTTCAGAAGGTAAAATGAGACCCTTCTGACCCTTTAGGAATTATAGATTTTATGAGGGATTCTGGATAGTTCCTCTCTAGTAGCATTGCCTTTCTCCTACTTCATGAACCAAGAGGTTAGCATTATAGCATGATGAGCTTAAGAAACAGAAGCAAAATAAATGAGCAAATAAGCATAAAATAAACTCCATCAAGTATTTCATACTGTACAGTTAATTAACTCCCAACAGCAAAATTATGGGCAGAGGGATAAGACTTAATTGCACTACGCTGATACAGAGTGAAAATAGTTCATGATTTGTTAATACAATAAGGCAAAATGATTTCTTGCAATGTGGGAGTCAAGGCCTATATGAATGTAACACATAGTAGGACTTTCTGACAAATGGACAGCTAGAATGAGTCTCTGACCACCAACCACGGAATAAGCCTTTGCCTTACTGCCTTCTCCGTAAGGTTAAGTTGCAAATATATTTGAAAGCTACTGAAGTTATTTTAAAGATTTTCAGCAATATCCTTTCATAGGAGAAATAACATAAAATTGAATATTCCCACTGCATAAATGGTTTGACTCTCAAGGCCACCAGTTTAGCAAAACAATCTGTGCTGGCATTAATTGTTTGGTCTAAGGTACAGCACAAGAGAATTATTTTTAAGCAGAAAAACTTTCAATTCAAAAGCCAATGTCTAAATAAATAAGTAGATGGATGAGAACTCATTGATATGCACTTTGATACAGGAAATAGGGTTGGATTTGAGAAGGCATCTCTCTGGTATGAGAAGAATGGCTTTAAAGAATAGACTTTAGTGGGAGAAATATCCTCATAAAAAATAATTTCATCTTCTGAAATCAAATAAACAGAGAATAATCTTAGTTTTGTAAACTGCTTGTCTTCATGTTTTTTCTTGACAGGTACAGATAGAAATGGACTGCTTTGGAATATGACTTATGACTGAGAGGTCTAGAGTCCTCAACATTTGACACAACTTTGAAATTCTACAATATTTTTCTTTCACATAGAACACTATATTCTCAAAATGTAACATGTTCTCAATTTAATACTTGAAACTACTCTATCATTCAGGGCTTAATAAAAGCAGCAGAGCCACTGGGGTTATATACATTCACATTTATATGGATTTGTTACAGCGATTTGACCTGTAGATGCTCATGTACAGTTTCTTTTAAATCTGTTCGTTTGACATATAATATGGAATTTGAGTCTTCAGGGCAGACGGGTGCAAAGTGCAGGAAGGTGGATATAAGGCAGGAGTGTTATAGTATGGTCGGATGGCCCCACTAAACCTCATGTAGTCATGGATTGGGCTGAGTCTGGCGTTCATGATTGGCTTGTTGTCTAGCACTGGGATTTACGATATGAGTGTTGCACGCCCAGAGGTGGAGCCAACATATAGTGTAAGGGCAGGAGGAAGGCATGTCTTAGTTCTCTCCAGCAGTTCGTACCTTGCTGTTTGGCAGCTGCCGTGAATGGCTGCCCCGCCACACTACCCTGCCTCACAGCCAGCTGAATATGGACTGAAACCTCCAGGAACTGTATGACATAAACCTTTCTTCCCTAATTTTGGGCATCAGGTAATCTGTCTCAGCAGTGAGAGAAAAGTATCTAAGACAAGGAGTAAGAAAGATAGGCAGGGTCCCACAGGATAGATTGGAGCCTGTGTCGATTTTGTTGCTGATCTTGGCTAGGCAACCACAAAACTATAGTTTTTTGTCATGTGCTGAGTTCATGCATGACTCAGGAGTCAGACAAGACGATGCATGACACTGGAGAAGCTGGAGCAACTGCAGAACCAGCTGCTGTCCCAAAGCACCCTGAGCCAAGAGATGAATGACAAGATGAATATCAAAAGCAACTTTCTCAATCTTCCAAGAGTAAAAGTAAGAGGGCAGTGTCTCAACACTACTCTCTACCTCTGCAAAAATATTTCTGGTGGAACATCCTAACCGGAACCAGAGGAAGGGAATTTCTAACGATGCTGCAACATCAGAGAGCCATGTCATCTACCTGCACGAAAGCACGCTGATCCTTTGCCCAAAGTATAATGTGCCACCAGGACCCAATCCACCAGGTGATAAGAGGCAGTGGTTCCAGTACCTGAGGCATGTGGCATGGCCAAACCCAAAGCAGGCTCACAGATTCATGAGAACACCAACTCTCCACAGCTGGGGTGAAGATCCATTTCACTTTGTCTTCCTAGTAACTGCTTCTCCAGTTTTGTCTTCAAAACCAAGGAATTAAATATATACTTTTAGCTATGGTCAAACTCACTCATACACAGTAGATCAATATAAAGACATGAAAGGCAGACATATATACTCAAGTTGTCTGAGGCGTGGCAGTAGTTTTTTCTTTAAAGCAACATTTCCAAACATCACAGTTTTTCTCTAGAGGTTGAGGATTATTTGAGGATATTCTGATTTTATCCATCGGTAGAATATTTGTAACATATTTTCTGCTAAAATATTCCTTCAAAGTAACATGCTATGTGAGAGAAACAAGATCTTCCAAGGGAAGAGCTGTTGAATTAAAAGTTTTGCTGTTGTTGTTTGTCTGTCATTTTGTTCTGTAACGCCACCCATTCATCACCAAATCTCTTTGCCAGGCAATATAATTCACTGAGAAGCAAATACATTAGAAGCACAATACAGGATGAAGCTGGAGCACTTATGGCGTAAAAGCACAAAAGCCAAATTAGAAATCAAGAATCCTTTGTTGAACAGGATGAATACATATAGACCACAAAACCTTTGCTATGGTGCAGCATTTCAAGCATTTAAAAATATTTCATAAAATGTCCATGTATTATACACACGCATGGGCACTTGTATGTATGTTTTATTAGTGTTAGTGTCCATTAATGTGAGAAGAAGTTAAATAACAAGGGGTAATTAATAAGGGGTAGAGGTAGGGGTAAGGTAGAGTCTTGAACTTGGTTTGAAAATGACCGAGACCTTGAAAATAGGAAAGTAGGAACTGGTGGGGATATGTTATGGTGGGAGTAAAGAGAAGAGAATAACAATGAATAGTCTTAGGAAAGTAATAGGAATTTAGGCTGATTAGGAAGTCCAAGTAAGTGCTCCTCTTATAAGGAGGCTAACAAATCTAGGTTAAGGAGATATTTATATTGTCATGATTTGAAGAAAATATAATGTGAATATATGAGCTAGGTAACAAGAAAGAAGTTTCAGAAAACTAGAGACTTAATAACTAGGGCTAAAACTCACTTAACGAAGAAAAAAAAGGATGCGATTAAGGATGCCTCTTGGAGACAGAAAAGTAAACACCCACAGTGTTTAGCAGAAAAAAACTGACCTCAACCCACTGAAAAGTAATGTAGTACCCTTCCACCACTTTCAACACAGGCCTCATTCGCCAACCCAGAAAGCCTTTTCTATGTTTGAGGAAGGACTAGGATAAAAGGCCATCATTAAGGGAAAGATTTGGATTCTCTCAGCATCATGTACTATGTGAGAGAAACAAGATCTTCAAAAGGAAATAGCTATTTGTCTTCTTTGTAACGGTCAAATCTAATTGAACACAACATATTTATATTCTCATGATGTCCATGCCTGTGTCCACACCTGAGCCCACTATTACATCTTCTGCCTTCCTTGCCCTCTTTCAGTGAAGCACTGATACTCTTCCCTTAAGAGGTGGGACCTAGGTCCTCTTCCTTTTACAATGGTGGGTCTAGGGAGGGAGCAGAATTGATGCTGTGGGACTTCTGAAGCAAAGACATGAAGAGAATGTGTATTGGGTAATACTATGTCCCCCCGAGTCCTCATATACTTTTGATGGGGCTGAGTCTGGTGCTTGTAATTGATTTGTTGTCTAGCGCTGGGATTGATGATGTGAGTGCTGCACCTGCCCAGGGATGGAGCTGAGATACAGTGTAAGGGAGGTGGGTCTTCCCCTCTCTTGCCCTTCTGCCCTCTCTCTCACTCACCAGCGCGCCTTGCTGCTTGCAGCGGCCATGAGTGGCAGCCCCGCATGCCACGCTGCCTTGGAGCTAACTGGGTATGGACTGAAACTCCTGAGAAGCTGTAAGAAATAAACCTTTCCTTCCCTAATTTTGGGCGTCAGGTATTTTGTCTCAGCAATGAGTGAAAAGTAACTAAGACAGAATGTAATGTTTCCTTCTTGATCTCCCGCTCTAGAGATAAGGTGTCCAACTGGTTGAGGTTCCCAGACTGGAGGGATCCTGTGAGGAGACCACACATTTGGAAAGAGATACTCAGAGAGCTCCAGCTGTTCCAGTGTGGAGGTCAGACATGTACAATGAGTCTGGATGATTCCAGCTCTCAGTCTGGTGCCTCCTGCACCCAGGCTTTGAGCTTCTTAGCTCAGGCCCCAGACTTCCTGAGCAGAATGAGCTGTCCTTAGGGGGCTCTATCTAAATTCCTTAACCATAGACTCCATGAACATGCCAAAATTTTGTTTTGCTCTACTAAGTTTTGATGATGATTTGTTTATACAACCTTTAAAAAAATTTTGGGCTACGGAGAAAATATGGGCTATATAAAGATGGAAACACATGTCCAACAAAAGTAGGAGTGATGCACATTGGTATTAATAGTAGAAAAGTATTTGTAGCAGTATTTTCAGTAGTTACAGCATTGACAGAAGTAGAAGTAGTAGAATTTGTGTTAATAAGTAGTTAATAAACATAATTTATCTCTTAAATCTGTTATTTCACTTAATCCTTAAAAATGAATATTCTGATTTTTTAAAACCTAATTCACCAAACAGAAACTGGAAGAGTAAGGAAGTGAAAGATCTTTGTTAAAGTGTCTATAAGCAGGGGAATAGAAGACACCAGATAGTATCACTTCAGAACCTACACACTTAACCACTGGAGCACTAGCATCAAGATTGGGAAGTACCAGGAAACTTAAAAATTCTCACTGGGCATGACTAGCATTTGTGTAGCATTCATTCAGAATTTCTGTCAACCACCATGCTAAAACTGTAGTGTGGAGGGCTGGCTTGGTGTTCAAATGGGTCTAATGACCTGAAATAGTCTCCTTGTAGGAGCCAGAGGAGACAATTTCAAAATTTAGTCATGTATTTGGGACCTATTTAGAACACTGCAGAATAGAGTTCCTAAGAAAGTCATCACAATCCCGATAACTGGAGGAGTGGACAGGAGTATAACAAAAATAGCAGTGTGGATTACGAATTTAACACAAATGGTCCAAATCACAGGTGATCTATGTGGCCTGATAGCAGTCGCTCATGAACGCCCTTTTACTTTAAGCTGACATTCTCAGTAACTTTGAATAGCTCGGGAAGAGAATCTAATAAAACTCAGCCTGCAGGCCTACTTTAAAATTATTATTATTAATATCCAGTGATGCAACATTCACTGTGAGTTACTCATAATAATTTTCAGTGGCAGAATAAAATTAAGTTCCTTTTCTCATTTACTAGTGCAACCTTCCAAAATTAAAGCAGATGCAAATGTGTGGCTTGCCTACACACATTCTGATTCTGCTATCAGATATTTATCTGATACATCAAAGCTTCCTCGGGAACTGGCATTTACTGCAAAATGAAATCTGGGAAGATGGAATAAGAGATTACTTTTTTTTTTCTATAGCCTATTCAGGTTATTTTTAACTTTCTCCTAACTGTGATAGCTCTTCTCCTCCAACATCATCTGTTTGGTGTCTGCAGTGCAATTTGGATTTGGATTAAATTACAAATTCCTATATACCAAGTGTTATCCTAATTAACATACTTTCTACAACCTTCACCCAGAACACTTACACAGAAAGACATATTAGGGGAAGTAGTATGAATGTGTGGTAGACTCAGTGGCAGTTCTACTCACAGCTATGCTCTCCTTTATCCTTGTAACTTAAAGACAATTATTCTTGCAAATCTACCAAATGAAACTTGATTGGTTGGTTCCAATCCTAGTGACCCTTAATCTTACGAACTATCACCTTACGAGGGAGTCTAGGAAAGATTCTACTGCTAGATCAAAAGGCAGCCCTTTTAGTCAATTGTATCTTTCTTTCCTATGTGGTAAGCTGAGACAAGGGTGTCCTATTGTTATTGTTTTCCAACCATGTACATAAAATCAACTAAGTGAGAGGGATGGCCTGGGAGATCATTTAAAGTAAAAAAAGGCGCTTCACCCTGGATAGTATCACTGAATGGCTGACTCTCCCCTAGACCACTTGCCTCTAGATATCTTGCTTTCCATTTCCTGGCTTCTAGTTTTAAACCAGTGTTGATCAAGTCTAATGTGATTTTGGCCAACTGCATTGAAATTGTATAATGTTATTTTGAGTACAAAAACAAAGATTTTCAGTCAAAGCAATAGGTGTGAAACCTGAAAAAGAGTTATATCTCAAGGCTGTACAACCCCTAATGTGCTTATAAAATACCAGGTACCCAAAACCTACTCTAGCTCTTCTTACAATACCTTCTTCACTCATAGGATAATCATGTATATTACCACTTAAGCAAAATAACTATAGTGTATAGAATTTTACTCAGGATATAATTAAGCCCAATGAGTCTTAATATATTTGTGAGGACTATTATGTTACTAGATGGTGGAAAATGTAGCAGGACGAGAGATCTCAAAATCATTATGAACACATGGGAAAGAGGAATATAATACAGTTTCAATCAGTTATGTGACATATGATCTTTTTTATTTTACATAAATTTCTTTACTTCTTTATGACTCAATTTGCCAATTTTAAGTTGAAAATAAATGTAATGCTTCCAATACTTAAGTACTGTGAAGATTAAATTTAGTGATATTCTAATTACAGTATTCAGTATATACTGTTCATTACATAAGTTGTCTTAGTTACTTTCCTCATTGCCAGGGCAAAACCCTTGAAATGTAAAGGAGGTGAAGTTTACGTTGGCTCAAATTTCAGAAGTTTTGGTTCTTGCGTGTTCAGCATCAGGCAGGAAGAACCTGCCATGGAGGACAGCAGTTCACCCCATGGCAGTGAAGAAGGGAGGAATCAGGGAGAGTAATATATGCACTAGGAGGTCATTCTTCCAGCGACCCACCTCTTTCAACCAGGTACTACTTTCTAATATCACATTTAGCTATAGAGCTCCCAAGATCAAATCAGTTTTCAAAAACTCCTCCTACAAGCACATGAGACTTTGAGCAAAATCGAGATATAAACCATAGTATTTTCCTCTTCCTCCAAAAGACCCTTGCCCATTTCTTTATACTAAATGCATTTAGTACATCTGTAAGAGTTACCAAAGTCTTAACAGTTCCAGCATTGCTGAAAAGTTCAAGTCCAGAGTCTCTTCTGAGATGCAACACAAAAGCTTAGCTGTGAGCTCCTGTAAAAAAAAAAAAGAGGGAGAGAGAGAGAGAGAGAAACACTACCAGCATCTAGTATCACAGGGTAAGGGTAAACAGTGCCATTCCAAAAAGGAGGAATAAGTGTATAGAGACCAATGAGACAAAATGAGACTGAAACCCAGAAGAGCAAATATTGAACACTGTAATTTCATGTCTAGCACCAGGGTCCAAGATGTGAACTCCAGATGGCTTGTACAATCCTGTCCTACAGCACTGCTGTGGTTGCAGCCATCATGGCTTCTCTCTTGGGCTGGCTTTGCTCAGGCCTATTAATTTCTACAGATGTTCCATGCTCCTGATTTCTCCAACCTCCTTGGATTTTCACTGTACTTTTAGCTTCACACTCACAGCTTCACCCACTTTCATTCCAGGGGCAGACTGCCTAACCTCCCAGGTCTTTCCCTGAAATCTTGGTGGACACTCCCTTGACCCTATAGCTCTTGAACTCTGCATACCTATAAAACTAGTACTGCATGGATGATATCAATGCCTGATGCCAGCTCGAGCAGTAGCCAGGCCTTTTGCATCATGGTTGCAGAGGCCTCAGAGTGTCTGATGGCTGAACACTGTGAACAAATCTGGAAAACCAATTTACTAGGCAGACTTTCTTAAGCAGCATACTTGGGGTCTCTCTTGGGGTTCCTTGAGCCTCCAGAGAATGATTCCTTGATTCCTCCAGGAATGCCTATTCCTGAGATGCTTTCAAAACATCTTTTCCATTGTCCTGACATAAAGCACTAGACTTCATTTTCAATTCTAATCTTTTCAGCATCCAAGCTGTCCTCTACTAACACTTTATGGGAACTTGAAAATTTAAAATCACTCAGTGGTGCAATTTGCTTTTTGATTCTCAATGTAGCATAGTTAAAAAATCAAACCAACAAAAAACAAAAAAAAACAAATCACACACACACACACACACACACACACACACCCAATAGTATCTATGCCAAAGCTTGAACATTGGGGTGTCTTGAAATTTCCAGTACCACATTAGATGGTCCATTTCCCTTAATCTCATTCTCCCTCCAGGAAATGTGTGAAATGCAGACTATTTATTTATTTATTTATTTATTTTTTTGCGGCACTGGGGATTGAACTCACAACCTTGCGCTTGCCAGGGCAGGCGCTTAAGCCGCTGAGCCAAACTCCCCAGCCCTGGTTTTTTGAGGCAGGGTCGCACTATGTAGCTCAGGCCGGCCTTGCGCTGGCGTTGTAGCCCAAGCTGGCCTTGAACTCACAACGCTCCACCTACCTCAGCCTCCCGAGTGCTGGGATTAAAGGCGTGCGCCACCACGCCCGGCCTATTTATTTATTTATTTTGCCAGAGTATAACACGTGATCTAGAGCACACCTGTCAATGGAGTCCTTGTTCCCAACTGAAGCCACCTGAGCTTGATCTTCTCATCTGCCTTTTTAAATCAGTATTTTAGCCTTCTGAGCTCAGACTAGAATCTCCCATCAAGTTTGGCTTACAACATTCTAGGGCTTCTTTATCTAGCATCTCCAAACCCTTCCAATCTTCTCCTACAAACCAGTTCCAAAGCCTTCTGAACCACATGTTCAGGTACACACACACACCCTCAGCAATGACCTCATTTCTGTGGTATAAAAATTGGTCTTAACCACTTTCCTCATCATTGGGACAAAAAAGATACCTGAACCTTAGAGGAGGAAAGGATAATTTTGGCTCACATTGTGGAGATTTCAGTCTTTGCATGATTGGCAGCATGTTGGAAGGGCCTGCTAAGGAGGGAAGCTGCTCACCTCATGGCAGCCAGGAAGCGGAGAGTGAATGGAAGAATCAGGGTGGGAGAGAAAGAAAGAGCTACCCTGCCAGGTCATGCTTCGACTGACCCACTTCTTCCAGCCAAGTCTTACCTCCTAACATCACATTTAACTATAAATCCCCTGTGATTAAATCACCCTGTAAAAGTCCGACCTATGGGTATGTGAGGCTTTGCAGGACAATCAGGACTTTAAGAAATGTAAACATATTTTCAAATTAAGGTGCAATTCTTCCAGAATTAGTTGTTTATCCTCTCAATTCTAGGTAAGGATGGGCTCCTCCTACTTCCTTTTTTTTTTTTTTTAAGCCCCGAAGCTTGCTTTGGAAGCTTTCTCCCACCTAATCTTTATTTGTAGTTGCCTTGACTTGATTTCATCCTTATAATAAAAAATAACAAGCTAGAGATTATAGAAGGTTTCATACTATACCTTGTACCAGCCTTATCTCCTCTTCAATACAGACCTAAGAACAAACAGTCCCAAGTCTCCCAGCAGGGCCTCTCTAGAACCAAAGCAAAAAGCCAATGAAAGCAGTTCCAAATTAACATGATTTGGCTTAGACTCATGACCCAGTTCTTCACTACTCTCCTGTTTAATTTTCTAATTTTGTTTGTGTCAGAATTGGTAAGCAGGAAGCCAATGGACCTAATAGGACCTGAGAGATGATGTGTGTATGTTTGTGCCTATGTGTTTCAAAACTACATGTTGTTCAAAATATTTTGTTTTGCAATTCACATACTTTTGTGAAGCATGTGCTCTCTAATTTAGTTCTACTCAGATGGTGGTTCAAGGTCCAATGTAGAATCTATGGGAAAGCAAATTCCTGGTCCCTCTAGCACTCTAGCAGAATCTCTGCCCAGACCCCTAGTGCTTTCTATACGTGCTAGCATTTGACAGCCACTGCTTTCCTTTGCTCACTCCTTTACTTTCTATTCTCTGAGGTTCAGGCTCTCTTTCATGCTACCTGTAGTCAGTTCACTTTATGAACCCTACTACAGACTCTAAGCCTGTTAGTGATGTTTGTTCTGCTGTTCACACTCTCATCCCGTGTTTACTGTGCTCATATCCTTTAGCACAAAGCCAGGCACATGGATAGACATCAATCCAACTAGGAGCCAAAGTAAACCAAGGCATGTGACTCCAGCAAGGAGGAAAGGTTTATTTGAATTTGCTTGAGAAGGGTAAGTACCAGAAAGTTAGAAGAGCAAAACTTACTTGGTAAAACTAATCAGAACTATAAATGTGAAAACAAAAGAGTGTGTGGGATCTGAGGGTGGGCAGAAATTTCTGCAACCTGACTAGGCAGATAATTTTATCTAAAAGTGGGTAAATGGTAGGGTACGTTATACTCTGGAACTTTAGCACATATTTATTTCAAGAATCTGTGTTTTGCCTCAGTGTCCTCTCCCTCCCCTCCTCACAACACTCACCAGTACAAGGTGCAAGCTATTGTCCTGGTCCTACTCTCACATTCTATGAAGTACTGTTACCCCAGCAGCTGCCAGGATGCAAAACAACCTTGGACGGGCCATAAGGAGCAACCATTGTTCTTTAAACACATCTGTAATTTAATTAATAAATAGCTGCTTTTTGAAAAGCTTCAAATAGCTAAACATATCCAGGGAAGATCAAGTGTTTGCCACCCAAGCAATCAAACAAATAGATGAACAGGAAGAAAATGACTCTGGAACCATAACTGTTCTATTATTAACTAGAAATCTGCATATTTCCCCCTAATTAGTGCCTGGAATGGAATCTGAGTCAGTTGAAACCTAATTACTGGTGTAGCATTTTGTTGATTAGAAACCCTACAACAGTTGCCCTGCCTGTTTCATTTGCATACACTCTGCAGCCACCACCCAGGAGGATGGCAGTCACTGCCTCACCAGGAGTCTGTGCAGTAGCTGGAACTTCCTGCTTAGTTATGCAAAACGTTCCCTGTCACTCCACTGAGTAAACACCTCTGTCACATACATGCCTTATTCAGATAGAAGATGTGTCTTTCGCACTGCTTTTTTTCAGGGACTGTTCCTAGGCATGTATGATGAATTACTTTGGGGCAGCTTTTTCAATAGGATTAAGTGTGGAGAAAGTGAGTTCTGCAATTGGCATCCATCAACTCATTAAGCAAACATAAAAATAAGCAAATAAAGCATTGAATGATAGCAGTCCTACCTTCCCAACTACCTGGGAACAGATCACACACGCATTATTACTCCGTGCTTTAGCACAGGGTTGGCTGATGCCTGGCATAAGGAAAGGAATACTGGCTTGACTTTCTCTCTTTGCACTAAATGTGGAAGAATCAAAAAGACCTCCCCTAGAAATATGATAGCAGGAATTATATTCATAGCTGTCATGTTCATTAAATCTCTTTGCCTCCATACAGTTTTCGCTAGTATGCCCCCAAATTTAGTTTCTCACACACTTTTGAGAAAATCGAAGCTGATGGAGAAACAGAGATATCTTACTTTCCTACACCTGTCCTGGCGATGTTCCTGATTCATGTCTCTCATTTAGTCATTCACCAGGTCTTAGAAACTGTTGTAAGCATCTATGCAAACAACCCTATTCACTGGGGCCATAGACACAAACAGAGAGAAGTACCTGCTGTGGGGTAGAGGTTGGGTGGTGTCCAGGGCATGAAATATGAACCAGCCCATGTGACACTGCGCTCGGCCTGAGCATGGCCTGAGTCCTGGCCACCTGTCCATCTGGGTTTCTGGGCAACTGCCTCAATACTGTGTATATGGTGGCCCAATTTGAGCATCTGTAGCACTGATGTCCTCTGTTGGACTTGTGCTGACCTCAGTTTCCCTTAAACATAGGCACATTCTGTCCTTGCTTCAGCTCATTCAATCTTACTTTCTTCAGAACTTCACTCAGAAATCACCAACTCTGATAAATCTTTGACTGTCACAGACCATCTGAGAGTCACTCTAGTGCATACCTCTGCATGTTGGAGTCATCCACTCCAAAATCCCTTTGAAACATTTATCACATTCCATGACCTTCTTGCTGTTAAGTCACTTCATGTATACCATGGTCCATTAAAAGCACCATCTTGTCTTTACCATTCCTGGGATTCCTAGCACTACACACAGTAGCTATAACAGAAGACAGACTCAAACTATAATCCTCTGAGATTTAAGTAAATATACCATCAAAAATCTCTAGTTGGCTATTTTCTAGATGTGCTCAAAAATTTACTTAGTCTTTTATAAGTGTTAGGGTCTTTTTTTAGTTTCTGAGAGAGCTTCCTAAGCTGTATTCCTTTTTTCCCCATTTTGTTAATGACCGAGTACAAAGGCATTTAAGCCTAAAATTATACATAGAAAACTTCTACTCAAAAAGAAGATGATTGTTTTGATAAGGTCATGGGGGTGGGTGGGGGGTTGGGGTGGTGAGGGGGAGGGTTTCAGAGAAAGGTTGTGGAATCAAATTCCTTTGAAGGACTTTGCATACATCTTAGATTAGCTTAGCAAGAATCTGCATAAAGACTGAAGAACAGATTATTTCTTTGTAGTCCCAAGACCATTTTTTATACTGTAGGACTTGAAAAGGGTCTTGACTTTATCCGTTTAACCCGCATCATTTTAAAGGTAAAGATATAAAAATCTCTTAATTTGTAATTTTTGTGAATGCTTTCATAGAGTCATATACAAATATACTATTGTCACCAGCAACCCAGAAATACATGCTCCTTAGCAGTAGAGAAAATGAGAAGATACTGTTAAAAATACTGGCTTTGCAGGTTGTAATTTTTAACATTTATTTCAAAGAGATGACCAGGATAAAAGAATAGAGGCAATGAGGAAGGTTGCAAAGTGTTTATTCACTTAAAAAAATACAGTGTCTATCTGGGAAACAACATAGGTATTTTATCAAAGCAAATGTATTTATTTAACAAAATATGGATTTCTATAGAGAAGTATAGGTTTTCTTAACAACAGCCCCTAGAGAAGAAGTGACTCATAGGAGCACAGTGTAGAGTACAGTACCTTGAAAGCATGCAGGTATACATTCTTGTCATTTTTTTTGTCAAGGCTTTTTGGGATGTAATCACAGTTCCTACCTGCAATCTTGTGCAGCTTGGAGACCTGACAAAATCTCCTTGGAAGGCCTTTTACAGACTATGCATGCAGTAAAACTCCCCCTCATGGTAGCTAGAATTTACATTATTGCTTCTTTGCCTTTGAACTAATGATGGAAAATGTTATACACTGCAGGAAACACTTCATGAACTTGATTCTTATTTTCGTTACCTCTAATCCCGGTATACTCAGGCATAAACATTTTTGAGTGATATTTTCTCCCTGTCAGGAAAACAGGGAATTCAATGGGAAATAAGAATCATCTCAAATTGCTGGAAAGAAAGCGAGGCAGTGGCCCACTTTCTGTTAGATTTTATAACTCTCAAGACTTGAGCATTTTTGTTACTGTGACTCAGAGGTGGATCTCAAAATAGTCCATGCTCCTCTGAATTTTGTAAGTAATAAAATCCTCTTCCATGGTGGAAGAAGAACATCTGACTGATGTGAAAGTTACTCTAAAAAGGCAGTTTAATGTAGTTTCCAGTACGTAAAATAAAGTGAACTAGGAGATCAAAGTATTGATATGCAGGTGATTCCTTATGGAGAACAGATAAGAATGAATAACAATTAACATGTCCTGATTAGGACTTTCAAAGGACTTTAACAAAATGTATTCACTTAAGTAAGGTAGACGTTAGCCTAATTTTTCATTTACTCCATTAATTTATTTCACAGAAAAACATTTCTCCACGGAAAGCAAAGGTTGTACTCTGGATTTTTACTTCTTGAGCTATTCCCGAACTCACATCAGTGACTGTTAATGGGACAAAAGTCTGGGCTTCCATGAGCAACATTCTCTAATCCAAACCATGGGTAAACCTGAGCCACTTGCTGGTGAGTTCCCTGTGTAGTTTCTTCTCATTGGTAGAATCAGTTGAACACAGCAGCTTAGGGAGTTCATTGATTGTCCCATTTCTGTTCTGAAGTTTCCAACTGCTGTGGGTTCACAGTGTGGACAGGGCTTGTTCTTTGACAAAGGTTTCAGAGTGATACCCAGAATACCACCGACAGTAGCATCTACCAAACCGCAGAGTGGCAACTTCCCTGTAGGGAATCAGTATAAATGTCTATTTCCCTGATCTTTGTCAGTCTTTCATTTTTTTTTTTTTTTTTTCTGATAGACACTGGACTGTTCTTTAGTGTTTGTTGACTGGGACGCATTCTCAGTAATGAGCTCACTGCCTCCACTTAAATAGCCCTTTTGCAGCCCTTCCTTCTTTCCCCATTCTTCATGCAAAGAGGTGTACCCTGAGAGCTGTGCCACAGGTCCTGGCCCTTCCTTGGCTTAGAGGAACCACAGTCCCCCAGGTATTCCTCTTTAGGCCCAGGAATCTCTCTAGCCAGGCAAGTTTGAGACTCTAGGACACCACTGCCTGGTTGGGTCCTGACAAACTCATGTCCTGAATGACAACTCTTAGAAACGGGACTAGGCCTGTACCATCTCCCAACCTCACTGCTGCCAGAATGGGGCATGTGGGACCAAGCACAAGGGACTCACCAAGAGCAGGAAGGCGGCTCTGATGTTACTGGAACCCACACTGCATGAAAGGTGTAAAGTTCAGTGCAAATCACCTTGTAAATCTGTGACTTTTATTTTTAAATCAGGGGCTGAATGCTTCAAGTGGTATCAGTGGCAAGGAAAATTGGGACTGTGGAAATTTCAGAGGAGGCTTGCAGTGCAGGTTTCTAGTCCTGTCAGAAGAGCAGTGAGTGAAGTTTTATATCAAGGCCTCCATAATGAGAACAGCAGACTGTTAATTTCCTTTTCCTGACTTCTACCATTAGTATCTTTCCATCTGCTTGATCATTGAGTCTGCAGCTTTTATTAGCCTATTTTTGTTTGCTCATCAAAAGCTTCAAGTCTTACTATTTCTTGGGACTGGAACCTGATTTTTTTAAGCTTCTGAAGTGGGAAAGCTATAAAATATTTTCTTTGGACTTCAATGCCCAGGTACACAAGATCCTAAGTTACATCTAGCTTGGCTAAAAATAGTGAGTCCCTTGAACACCAAAGGGAAATATAATTTCCATGTCATCTGGTTGAAAAGTTGCTCTCACCTCTCATTTTTCTATCACCTTTGCCGAATCATGGCTGACTCAGTGTTGGAGTTAAATATGTAGTCCCAAAGCAAGGTCATCTTCTAAGAAGCAGATGAATACAGGAAATTTCCACTACAGAAAGTGTTAAAGATGAAATCCAATTTGTACAGGAAGGTGGCTGTGATTCCGGAAATAAGAGAGGATTTTGGCTCATGGGGTCTGCTCTGCCACACTGCATGCTCTGACTCATGGGGGCAGATGAGGCTCCTTTGGAAAATTCCCAGTGTTCATGAGATCAGCTGTAAAAATACCTCTGAATATGTATTTCTCAGAAACATTTGCCAGTGATCTCTACAGGCAGGACAAAAGTAATCATTTTGTGAGAATGAAGTTAAAGATGTGGAATAAAGCACTGCTGCTTGATCTAGACCTGCACATAACTCTCCCATCTTTGAGGTTATTTGGTTAAATTAAGAATGTTTTTTGGCTTTGCCTTTTTGGGTGAAGGCAAGGTTACTCTTGAATTTCCTTTAAGGGTAAAAATATGTATGACACATCCCAATCTTTGTTGTGTCCTTGTGGGCCTAAAGAAGCATTCTACTATGTACCTTTTTGTCTTCTGATATAATTTCTTAAACTATTTTTTAAAACTAAGTGGTAATTACTAATATGTTGACTCAACCCATGATATCAAAAGACTAAGACTGTGTCCTTCCTTGTACAGGAAACACTGAGAAGTCAAGTATTGGGGTTCTCTGAGGGAAAACTTTACCAAGATTTTGGCTGCTATAAGGAAGAATCGTGGTCTTATCTCAGAATGGGTATTTACCAATGGTACTCCTCTTGAGAAGGTTTCTGTTTGGAATATGTTGTCAAAATGGAAGTTCAGAGCCACACCCAAGTCTCTCTCTGTGAGTCAGTGCCATTCTCAGACTGTGGAGGGAGAGAACCAGGCCTCACCTTCACCTGGGCCTGGAAACTAGCGCCATGCATGGGCTGCTGCCAGAGTGGGGACAGCCACACCCAAGCCTCTCTCCATGAGTCAGTGCCATTTGCAGACTATGAAGAGAGAGAACCAGGCCTCACCAGGAAGTGATCCTGGCAGGGAAACCATATCGTTTTTATTGTTTGGTTGGGTTGGGTTTTATTCTCTTTTGCTTTGTTTGTTAAGATTAAATCTGATGCCATGAGCAGCTATTTGAAAGTTCACAAGACATTATGGCTGCCATTTTGAATTTACTATTGGCTTGTTTTGAAGTCCTTTATTGCATTCATTGTTTTGTTTTTATTGTTTCTATTCTGTTCTGTTCTATTTTTACTATGTCTGAAGGTATCTGCAGCTATTCTGAAAGCAACAAAAGGCATTATGGTAACTAGTGTTGGTTTCACAAGGTCTTGGAGTCCTGTATCACTTATACCGGTTTATTTTGATTGATTTTATTCTGTTTTATTTTCCTTGGTTTTATCCTCTTTAAAATAAAAAATAAATAAATAAACAAAGTTAATGGAAGCTCATAACACATATTCTTGGAGTTTGGAGTCATGTGCATAGGAGTAATTGTCCTATGTTAGTCCAGTGATTTCTGAAGGTCAGAGTCCCTTGAAAGGGGCCCATGAAGCAGGCTTGGAAAGCATCGCTCAGTGGCGTCATTTTCTAAATCTTTAGAGAGAAAGACAAAGAAACGTAACAGTTTCCCTGGCTCCATATGTAAGACTATGGGAATTAATGAGGTATAGGAGTTGTGGGGATCCTTGCCAAATAGTGTAATTTCTAACCTGGAAAAGAGTTGGACCAAGTAAAGGACCACATGAAGACTCAGCATAGCTCTTCTGAGAATTACACATAGGACTCAGGGCAAACACGAGCATCGGCTCAGGAAAACCATCAACACTTACTGGAAGATGAGCTACTGTGGATGAAAATCAATCTACTGAAAGCAGGTACAGAGACTTTCTCCTTCCAGCATTTATAATGATTTATAATGACTATATACAGTCAGAGAAGAGATACCAGATATTTCCTTTTTTCACTGAAGAACCTGGAATATAGGAGGTGGGAGAAGGCGTGATCTTTATACAGGCTATGAATGTGAAGTATTAAACTGGATAAATTAAATTCTAAAGACTGAAAGTGATTAGGAAAGTCATGAAAGCAAACAAAAAGTTTAATGGGGTAGGAACAGATGATTTAAAGAATTGTGGTTAATAGCTATGACTTAAAAGAAAAGAGAAGGCTATGGCTTACCACTGTCTAGGATATCAGTTCCAAGGAATGAGATTTGAGTTTGGTCACTTACGGTTCCTATACTTCTAGAGTGGTGTTTGCACACAACAAATGTTTATAAAATGTTTGTGGAATGAATGAATATGCATTCCCTGGTGAGTTAATATCCTGCCAACTGTTTGTAGGACAAGTAAATCCAACTAAAATCTAGATATTAAAACTAAAAATGTTGTTGCACCTTCATGCTTCCCCTGTTTCTGTCTGTAAACTCTGTTTTTTTTCTCCTTGTTTGAGTCCATCCAGCCAAGCTTACCTCCTTCAGCCCTTGGATGTTCTCACCATTCCTTGCCTCCAGGCTTGGGCCTCCCAAGTCTACATAGACACTGGCAACACTTCTCCATTTGCGGTTTTGCTCATGTGTTTCTCCCAGCGAACTTTCCATGCCCATGTTCTTTCCCATCATCCTGTAGGATGTGGTCACTCCATAGTGTTCCTGACCAATTCTGTTTCTGAATTTGTGATTCAGAGAACCTCTGTTGCTTTCGCAAAGTCAGTTTCCCAAGAGGAGAGACATTTCCTGCCTTGTTGCCACTGTTTTTGACATGTGTGGACCAGTTCCTTGTGAAAAAAGGTGACACTGTTTATGCACACAGGGACAAGAACTTGGGTCCAGATCACTTCATTGGGATGTAAGCCAGGAAACAGAGATGCAGGGTTGGGAAAATAAGAGTAAATGGAGGTGTGCTACTAAACCCCCTCCCCCAATGTGTGTAGCTGGAGTTTAGCCCCACTGGGCACCCTCTGAGGGACTGTGAGATGCACCTAAGAGCTGTCCCACTGGTTAATTCTTGCTATGAGAATCATGATCATGAAGTGTGGATGGTCCATCACTTCATCTATGCAGCCAGACATCACTGAAGCACTTGGTCCCAGTTGCTCAAAGTGGGAACTGTTTAATAAGCCTGCAGATGAACTACAGGGAAGACCAAGAGCTATAGTGTGGGACTGACATCACTCCTAGAAAAGGTGCTAATGGTTGGCTGAATAAATCACTCATCTAAAGAAAAATATAAAATGAGTGATTTATAAAGGCAACATAGAACAGGCTTATATTAATATGTGATGTATTCCTTACTTTATAAGCCAAGAATTATAAATGATGTTTTCCCTGAATGATCTTGGAGAAAGTAAACAGTTAAGGTAAGGAGCTAAATAATTTTTTGGATCAGTTACACAAAATAGTAGATTGCTTGCTAGCAGATTTGCCTGTAGCTTTTAGTTACTTGTGTGATGGAGATGTTTGTATATTCAAGTGAGAGCTAAAGTTACCAGCTATTTTATTGCGTATGTAGGAAGAATGGTTTGTTCTAGAGGTTGCTTTCCATGAAATTCTTTGTGGGATGCTAACCCTATTGCAATGGTCTAGCTTGCTCCCTGCTCTGAGCACTATGCCAGACCTGCTCTGGGTTCTTTGGCCTTAATACCGAGGACAGGAAATATCATGGGCAGCACAGTTAACCAGTCTTCAAGGCCTTTGCCCCCGGAATGCTTAGATAGGCATGCTCGGGAAGGAAAATCAGTGCAGGTGGTCCAACTCAACACCAGCCCACTGCTCCCTCCCCAGCTGGAGGGTGACCTCTAAAACTCATGAAGAAATTCTGGAGCTATTGATTTCTGGATCTAGTATCCAAGGTTCTAGCTGTCCAGCAGGGCTTCCCTTCATGAGACTGGTCAGCTCCTTGTGGTAATGGAATAGATGGAAACTGTTAAAGAGGATGAAGATCTGACTCTGGGTCCCCTGGAATTTGGAGTTGTGCCTGAACATAGAGTTCTGTGCCCTGTTGCAGTTGTGAGAGTTTGAAAACCTGAAGAATTTTAAAAGCAAAGAATGGGCTGTGTAAGGCCTGATAACAAATCTTGACATTTGTGTCCTTCTTTAATTTTAAAGAAAAACTGTAATACTTTCAAGTTTGCAGAAAATTTATAAGAATAGAACAAAAACTCCCATGTAATCTTTACCCAGATTTATCAATTTTTAATATTTTGCTGTAGTCACTTTCTGCCTCTCTGTTTCTCTTTATTTTTTTTCCCTACACAGTAGGTTGCGGATAGTATGCTCCTTTGTTCTCAATACTTTCACATACGTTTTATAAAATCAAGGACAATTTCTTGAATAACTACTAAACTGCTATCAAAATCAGATATTCAATATTAGATATAATGCTTCCACATAACCTAAACTTCTAATACAATTTCATTAATTCTCCCAGTAATATCTTTCATCAAAGATTTTTTTTTTGAGTGCAGAAAGGATTTAATCCAGGGGTGCTCTACTACTGATCTGTATCTTGAGCTCTTTTTTTAAATTTTGAGACAGAGTTTTGCTAAGTTGCCCAGTGGGAGCCCACACTTGAGATCCTTCTGCCTCAGTCTCCCTCAGAGCTGGGGTTATAGCAGTGGCCACCACACCTGGCTTCTGAAACATCTTTGGAAATATGCACCTGATCAGCATGATGTAATTTTCAGTTGTTAACATTCTTTAGATTTTAATCTGGGACAGCTGCTCAGCCTTTATTCGTCTTTTGCAACACTGACATTTAGAAAAAGACAGGCAACTTCTGTTTGTTTTCTTGTTTATGTGTACATGCCGTATATCATGGCCATGACTGCAGCTGCAAAAGGCTTGAGAGAAAGCAATTCAGCACAAAGAGCAGATCTAAAATCAGAGCAAAGAAAATGTCCAAGGTGCCTTGAAATATCATGACAATATAACAATGCAGGTTCCAGTGAGAAAGTCCATATCTGAAGTGAAGATTCTCTAAGCCAAATATGGGAGGTTTCAATCCATCGCTTTTTCCTCAAAAAATGTCACCGTCTCTTTTCCCAGACAAACTGATATTCTCCTCTTACCATTTTTTGACAGGAATTAAATGAACTCTTGTCTCCATAAATCTCATTTTTCAAAACACACCTCTCAACAGCCTTGAAATATGAGCGTCTCTGGTGCAGCCAGCCAGTATCTTATTTACAGGATAGCTGATAGCTCTCTCCTTTCCCACCTCCTGAGAAAGTGTATGGGACAGAGGCTGGAATTATTCACATGCATTACTTGTTTATTTGTTCATTTAGTTCAAATCACTCTGCTTCTAATATTAGTAGTTATCAATATGAGGCATTATAAATCACTAGATGATACAGTGAAATGCTGATACCCTAAATTGAATTGTTTCAGGAAAATTTTTGTCAAGAATTCTGAAGTGGTTAGCAGTGCACTAGGCACAAGGGATCCGAAATTAACCAAGCAGATATGTTCCTTGCCTTCCAAGAGTTTATGGTTAAGTGGGAGAAAAAAATTTAAGTCTGCAATTATTTTTGATAAGATGTGCTATTGTGGAGGTGCACCAGGATGCCAAAATACAGAAAATGATTTCCTATACGGATTTCAGGGCCACAAAGTTTTCACAGGAAGTTTCTTCTAAACTGGGAGTCGGAACATGAGTAGAGAAGGGGAGGTCAGGAAGGCAGTGAGTCAGACAGAAGTCACAATAAGTAAAAAATCCTAAAAAGAAAAGGAGATGGGAAAACCAGAAGAATCCAAAGACTTGTGTTGTATGAGTCAGTTTTTGCTCTGAACATGCTGTATAACAATCACTTCAAATTTCGGGGTCCTTTGACCTCAGCATTTATCCTTACACCCATGAGCTCGCTGACCTATTCATTGGCTGACCTGCAATGAGCTCAGAAAGATGTTGATCTTTAAACTGTCATTCTGCTGGATTTGGATCTAAGATGGCCAGTAAGTCCAGGTGTTCTTCGATATGTTTAATTTGGGGAGCCTGGTGAATTCATGAAGCAGTTACGAGTAGCAGTTACCCAGACATGTTCTTCTGGTGACATATCATTGGAGTAAAACAGCATGTCAAGTCACAAAAGTAAACTTAAGAAGTTCCTGTTCATGACATAAGTACTAATACTTGGTCCAAGTTACAAGGGCCAAGCCGTGGAGAGGAGAAGTATACACTTTCTTCATTGGAGAGGGGTATGTGAACAATTGTTGGACATAAATCCAGAATATTGTCTTAGTCATTTTTTTTTTCATTCCTGGGACAAAAAAGCCCAACACCTGCAATTTAAAGGAGGAGAAATTTATTTTGGCTCACATTTCAGTCCGTGGTTGGTTTGCTCCAAAGAAGAAAGAGCATGGTAGGGAACAGTCAGAGGAAAAGCTACTTATGTCATTGCAGCTGAGAAGCAGAGCAGGAAGAGAGGAGCAGAGAGGGAGAGATGCCCTTCTAGATTGTGCCCTCAGTTACTCACCTCTTCCGACTAGGTCCTACCTCCTAACGTCACATTTAGCTATAGCAACCCTATGATTCCGTCACCTCCAAAAGCCCGCCTATGAGCAGATGAGACTGTTAGGGAGACATCTCGACATAAACCATAACCAACTATTGCATATGGTGCAGGAAGAGAGACTAGCACTGAACAGGACTGCAGATCAGAGATGTAAGAGGGACACTGTGGGGACAGATTAACCTATGAGGCAGGCAGTCTCCTAGGCTGAAAGTTACATAGAAGCTTTATACCTAAGCACTGCAGTATATGGTACAAAGATTAAAATAAAGTATTAGATCCTTAACAACAATCTGTTTTATATATTTAAGAAAAATCTCCAAAAATGTTACACTGAATCAACCAAATGTGAGAAGAGCTAGGAAGACGTTTTAGAGTCAGATAGTTTAACACGATGGATGAGGAAATTGAAGCTAAAATTAAAAACACACAGGTTAAAAAATTAGTTGATATGAAGTAAAGAAAGCAGTGGAATTCAGCAGAGAGTAAGGTTCAAGGACACAGACTCTGGAGTCCAGGGTACAGTGTCAACACTACCCTACTGCTTATTAGCAGTATGTTGGTGGGCTCCTTGCTTAATTCTTTCTAAGTCAATTATTTCTTCACTATTGAAAAAAGCGTGCTTGAACATATCTTATGACAGGTTCTTAATGTAATAGTCCCTATCAAATCTCACTTCCCCCTTCTGTCTTCCTACCCTGACCCAGGCTGACTCTTCTTGATCAAGAGACTTAAAATATGATACAAGGAGAAGTCTGCTAAGCCCCTATGCACTGGTGCTTTCTTTTTGGGATTTTGACCCAAGACTATGGAGAAGCCTGCCAAGAAGCAGCCCAAGTGCAAGGTCATGTGGAGGGAGGGATGCAGGCCTACCAGGCTTCCCAGACCAGAGGAGTGCAGGGCCTGGCTAACTCCCCTGCAGAGGGCATGCGCGAGGTGAGATCAGCAGAAAAACCACCCAACCCACCCACAGAGTTATGGAAGTGAATGAATCCTTGTTGATTTAAATTATTAAGTGTTACACTTTTTAAAAAATGCAATAGATAACTAGAACACACCTCATAGGTTGTCACATGCAGTATCTAATTTCTGATGGGATATGTACTTATTCATAAACCTAATAAATACATATTTTAAATTTTGAGCAGGCATCTAATAAAGCACAGAAGTATAAAATATACATTGTGCATGCAAGTCTTTAATTTGCCTTTAGTCTTTTCTCTTCTTTTTTTAATTTGACAATATATCTCTTGGAACTTTTTCCTTGTCAGCATAAAAAACTCTACCTCATTTTTTGTAATTATCTAGTATTCTATTAAATGGATGTTCTATAATTTATGTAGCCATTCCCCTGCCTCTGGGCTTTACAGTGCTTCTCATCTAAAAAATTATTATATATCATTCTGTAATGAATATATTTATACACATATTTCACTGCACATTTCTGACTATAACTGTAATATAAATTACCAGAAGTAAAATTTTAAGTGTAAAGTATATACACACTTTATTTTGTGATAGATTCTATTTATCATTTTGCTATCCAATGAGGTTGAAGCAATTTATACTATCATCAAAAGTATATCAGATTGCCTTATTCTTTAATAAATTGTTAATAAATACTATAAATTATTAAATATTTGTCTAATTTCCAATCTGACCTAAAAAGATGTCTCAATTTTGTTTTAATGAGTATTTACTTATTAAGAATAATGTTGAACAACTTTTATATGTCTATGAACTATTTATGTTTCTATTTCCTTGTCATATATATTGTGAATTTTTCTATTGTAGTTCTATGATTGTATTATTGATTTGAAAAAAGTAGCTTATGTCTTAAAATTTTACCTTTTCTTCTTATGGGCTAGGAGTATTTTTTCAGATTTAATCAATTTTTCTTGGGCCTGTAGTCATGATACAGTGTTGCTGCCTCACAGAAAACTTTCATTTTATATAGTTAAATTTGTTGGTCTTCCATACTTTATTTGGATAGCTTTATAGTTTAGCTTTATTTAAATATTTAAACCTTGGAAACATTTGGATTTTTTGATGAGACAATTTAGGTAGACATTCACTGAATTGTGTTTCCAAACACCTGACTAATTTGATCTCAATTCCATGCCCTGAAAAATCCATCACTTACCATTGATTTAAAATCTTGGTCTTAGGAAACAGTGAATTCAAAGGCAGCTTTGGACTCCATTCCCTTCCATTCCCCCTCCTTTTTTTTGTATCAAATTGGCTTAACTTGTTGTAGCATCATAAAGTCTCATAGACTTAGGCTACAGAGCTTTTCATTTTCTTAGAATTGTGTTCATTATTTTTACATCTATCTATTTTTCTAAGAATTTTATGCCAGTCTACTCTGAAAATGTACCTTTGTAGGAATAGAATATCATCGTAATGTAGGAAATATTTCTCACCACATGCAAGTGTTCTTAATGTGCTTCAGGACTTTTTTTTTTCTGTCATCAGTGGAAGATACATTTTTTCCCCCAGAAATGATAAAATTCCTGCAAAGGTCAAGCAGGTCAAGAGGGAGAGGTGATGCTGGACAACACTTTGCTGATCAAAACCGAGACAGAGGTTGAATAAGATTGCTATGCTTGAACCTCCTTAAAATTAGTTTCAACAATTTTGCTAAAAGACATCCCAAATATGTCCAAACAACCTCCTTGCAACAGACTCAAAACCTATCCAGCTGACCACGATGAAAGCATAACAGGGCCGGTGTGTGTGTGGGGGTACAGCGCAGTTTAGCTCAATGGCACAAGTGCCTACTTGGCAAGTGCAAGGTCATGAGTTTGATCCCCAGCACACACACACAAAAAAGCATAACAATCACTTGGACATGTGCATTTAGTATATTCATTTAACCGTTATCAAAATAGCAAAAGCAATGCAACCTAATGAAACACACTTGCTATGTTAATAAAAACCACAATTTTTATATTCACTATGATTAGCATTATTTAAAAATTGGCATGTTCATGATAAAAATACTAAACAGAAACCTCGGATTAAAAGGGAGGGATTAGGAGAGATTTATTTTTCTCACTTAAAAATCTAGTTAATGCTGTTATAACAATGTTTATATAATAAAAGAAGTTAAAAGCTTAATTGCTTTATAGTCCTATCTCCTAAAGAAAAATTCTATGAGGAATACAGAGCAGCGAAAAAGACTTGGTATTACTGATGAGCAGAGTGGCACCATCTTGTAACAACACACAAGTAGAAATTAGGGTTTGAAGAGTTGCCTCATATTACCAGCTTTGTTACATTAGATGAGACTGAATTCGTTCTCAAGATTTTTTATCTTTGAAATGAGATCATTGTTAGAACCACTTCCCATAGTGATTTACCTTACTGCACAACATGCGGTCCATGCACTGGTTGTAACAGCCTCATCCGGAGCTTTTTGGAAACAGATTTTCAACCTCTATACTCTGGAATCAGAATACCAGAAGGTATAACTCAGCAATCTCTGATTTCACATCCTTTATGTGTGGTACCCATGCATTCACTTACTTAAAAACACCCAAATGAATCAAATGCAATTGCAAACTCTAGTCTTTATAAGACAGTTACCATGCAATAAATCACATACAATGAAATTTAACTGCATACCAGAGGTCTAAGAATGTTAATTTTCTCTTTATCTTGGAATTTTATCTTTGTTTTTTAAAGTAGCATTATTTGATTTTGGATAAGAAAATTAAACTTTCAGAAGATGAGAACATTTATTTATTTTTTAAATTAATTTTTTTGGTACACTTTATATGTACATGCTGATCATATTCACCAAAGGAAATTTGTACATGTCCGTAATGTATCTTGATTCTTTTTCCCCCAATTCAGCTTCCCTCCATTCATGCACAAATACTTACTGTATTTGTCTGTCTATGTACTTGATCCTGCTTTATATGCTGGAGCTGAAGCCATGAAAATCGGAGGGAAGAAAACTTGGCATCCTTTCCTCACACATCACGATGCCTGCACCTGACGCCCCATAACAAAAGAAGCACTAAGCACAGAGAAGCATAATAGACATATTTAAACATTTATTTCACCAAAGTTGCATGTGTCAGGGATGCCTGAAAAATGAAGATTCAGAAATCGAGGAAAACCCATGTGGTGGTGGCTTCTTACGTTAAGGCTGATGGGGCAGTGCTAGTCGTGTGTGGACAGAAAGGCGTTTGCTCCTGTGCTGCTGAGCAGGGTGGGGCAGCAGTGAGGCACTGCGCAGGTTCCCTTCTGCGTCCCTGTACGATCAGCCTCTTCCTCAGGTGTGCAGCAGGTGCCTGCACCAGGAGGCCCTCAGGGGAGAAGGGAGAAGTCAGGGAGTGACCTGCCTAAGTTTCATGGTTTGATTCTTGGAAAAAAGAAATGTACTTCTCTGACCCACTTTGGGAAGGAAAGAGGGGGAAAAAAAAAGGAGGATGGGAGAAAGGCAGAGAGATATTCTTGCTTCTGTGGTCCTCACCATCTCCCCCTGCTCAAAAATACTCAGTGTATCAAGGTGCTATAATTTGGGGTATTGTGTCTTGAAGACTGACAAAACCCACATGCTTCTTCCCTTCAGGGAGCTTATGAGGTGTGATCAAAGTACATGGAATGAATATTTAATTTAAAAATATACACTAAAAGACACATGGATATTGATTCCCTCAAAATACTACCTATTTTGTCCCATCATACTTGCCACATTCTGAAGCAGTTCTAGAAGTCCTCCTTTAGTTGCTTTGTAGTGGCTGCTTTGATGTCCCGAATCCATTCAAAGTGTTTGCCTTTCATGGTCATTTAGTCTTTAGGAAACAGCCAGTGTTTGCATGGTGCCAGATCTGGTGAGTAAGGTGGGGGAAGACACACCATAATTTTTTACAAGCCTGCCTATCTGTTGGAGGGCACCCAGCAGCAATATTCCATATTTTTGATCACACATTTTAAGGACACTCATGAAAGAAGGCTTCTAGAACTGCTTCAGAAAGTAGCAAGATGGATGAGTTAAATGAGTCTGAAGTGAGTAGGAGTATCTTAGGGATGTTAATAGCAATTTGTCTTTTACTGTAATAGAATTTTTAATTTAGACATTCATTATATATTTTGATCACACCTTGGAGGCTACCAGGAAAGACAGAGAATAAAACAATAATAACAGGTGTAAAGAGAATTACAAGAGAGTCATCCTTTGGTATAAAACCGTCTGCCTTGAGGCTTTACCTGTGAAGTCAGATGATGAATGGTTCAAGAATCCCTCGTTACCTTTGGATTCAGGAGACATTTATGTTCATGTTTTCATTGATCTAGAGAGATGGTTCCAAAGAACTGCTTGTCACCCAAACACCTTAAGATGCCAGCTGAGATCAACACGCTTGCTAGTTTATTTACACCCATGTTTTAAATCTATTATCTATATAAATGAGATCTTTTCTCCTATTTCCTCTAAGAATGCTTGTTTTGCCCTGAATTACCCTGCTATAGATTCAAAAATCTATTTCTTTCTCAGCATAGACATACTCTGTCATCATTCTTCGATGAAAAATTGAAGACACATTCTCTCCAGATACGAGCTTGACCAGGAGCACAGATGAGCTACTTTATCACAAGATTTGGATGCTTACGAACTGTCCAAAGATGAGTTCACTTGAAAAACCTCTCCTTGACATTTGTTCGACATTTAATTCACAGTTCTTAGAGGTGAACAAGCATTCTGGGGTGTAGGCTTAAAAGCCTGCAAGTTGATTAAACTCTGTGCTGAAATCTGGACCAATTAATAATAGGATCCCCATGGGGTTAATGTTTGAGGTAGATGTTGTGTTTTTCATCTTCATTTCAGAGTTGCTGCAAGTGGATTAATCAACGCTTGTGTATTCATTCTACCACCAGAGCAACAATTCATTTTGATTATTATGTTGCAAATAACAGTGACATTCAGTAGACCTTGCAGAGGAATTTTTATGAGTTTGGGCAAATATCCACTGCAGCACACGAAGCAGATCAGATAATGGCAACTTCTGGTTCTGGAACCTCAGTGGGGTCCCTCCGTGACATACATTGAATGGGAATGCCAATCTGGTGACTGAGTTCACCCTCATTACCTAAATCAATCTACATAAAGGCAAACATGCCTAAAATATTAGCTTTTATATAGCTTTTTTTTTTTTTTTTGTCTTTTTGAGACAGGGTAGTACAGGCTGGGCTTGAACTTCCAGCAATCCTCCTACCTCATCCTCTCAAGTGCTGGGATCATATAGCTTTTTATTGTCCAAGTAGCTTAAATAGTGGATTCCCAAAAATCTTTAAATTAATTGCTAAATACCAATGGTACTTAAGTCTAACTTTCCTCAAGGACCCTAGGACTTTTAATAACCCTAGGTGTAGTGCAACAAATAACAAAAACCCCAGACAATGATGTTTTACTGTTATTTTTTTTTTTGGAAATACACTCCGTTGTCAAGGAGTCTCAGTTTACCACAATTTCACACAGCCTGGATAGGCTTTAAATTAGAATCTCAGTGGGTGATTTGACTGGCCTCTTCATTGACTTAGCGGTCATTTCCATTTTTGTCACATTATCTCTGCACTTCAAAGTAGTTGTTTTTGCAGTTTACGTGGTCAAGACACCCTTGGGTGACCCAGCAGGCTCAAGCTCAGTGCCTAGCAGAATCACAGCCTCTGGTGTGCCCAGCTCCCCCACCATGATTACTGCTTTAGCTTCTGGTAATTTCATGGTAGGATAACACGAAGAATTGTTCTCTCCTTTTCAACATCCTATGCTGGATTTCTAACCGGCATTATTCTCCACTTCCCTCTGGCAGCCCACTGCCTCCTACTCACCAGTGTACTTGGGAGAACAGGAACAGGGAAATAAAGGCAGCCTCTGCCACTGCTGTGCCACGCACCCCTCTGGAGGGCCTCTCTCTCAGGCCGGAGGCTGCAAGGAATACACTTGTCCACTGCCTTCTAGGGAGAGGAAAAGTGGTACGAGGCAGTGTCCAGTGCTTAAAGAAAATGACTTGTCTTTTCATCTGGCTTCTACACCTGTTCTCAGCCACGCCGATCTCTGCCAAGTTGGGCTGGAGTCAGCGTCATAGTCACCAAGAGTGACAGGAACTGCGCCATCTAGAGGCCACCTCTGATGCATTATTTGTAGTTGGCTGCAAAGCATCACGGATGACTCCGACCAGTCAGAATTATCCTTATTATAGCAATTGCCAGGCAGAACTGTTAGCACTACACAAGGCTCGAGATCATTAAAACACACATCCCTGTTTACAGATTCTCTGTACAAGCATACTGGCACTCTGGAGTTTGCATGGGCATAGTTTTTCCCAGTCTCCTTCCACTAACTAGAGAAGATGTCATCTAAAAGAAAACAGGCACAGACTTGCGATCTCTTAGCAATAGAATAGAAATCAGAAGTTCTGGCTTATCTCCCAGGCAAGACATCCGCAGATAGATCCCCTTAGCTGGAAACATTCCGTGGGCAGTCATGATGCGAAACTGCTGTCCTCTTCTCCTCAATTTGAATTTTTAGAACGTAAACAGAAGGGAAAAGGTTTTGAAAGCCAGGTCGTGGAAGGCTGACGGGGCAAATCTGTTCAAACACTGGCATATGAGAGCCGTCATAGGAAACAGGTCTGAGTCTCTTACTCTTTCTTTCTCCCCATTTTCCCTTTCGCTTACCCTCACCTCTGCCTCCCACCCTCTCTCCTGCTCTTCTTCCTCTCCCTTTTTCTCTGCTTCCCTCCCTCCAGCTCTCCCTTCCTTCCTGACATGGGGCACTAGGGAAACATATGGCTCACACACTCATGCCATTCTTCTGTAGCTAGGAGTTGTTGAACGCACACAAGAAACATGAAGCATCTGCCAGTTTAACATCTATAAACTGAATGCTAGCCTTCTGGCAGTCTGCGCCTGAGATGCGTAGCAGGCCTGGCTTCCTTCCATTTTGATAGACTTTCTGCTTTCAGTTATGCTTGAGCCAAGGGAGATCTGGGGTTTTCAGTAAAGTCTGCAGGGTGAAGAGGGCAAAGTGTCTTGGCGTGTTGACCTACGCATCTGAAATGAATTTCTGTAAATCCGAATCAAAAGGGGATCTAATGAATCTGTTCAAATGTGCTGTGATTTTCATCAAAATACTTGTGAAAGTATAAATTCAATCCATTATGCTATACATGGGATAAATCACTTTTATGGAAAATATCAGTTATCCAACATTTGGGAAGTAGTGTTAGTTGAGGGGCTAGAGATTATTGTGACTATATGAGATGAGCACGGACAGCCTGGGAGATGGTTTGATTCAGAGATGCCAAAAGGAGACCCGGCTCCGGAGAACCCTCCAGCACCTCAATTTCCCCCGTTCCTTTTTCTGCGGGAAGCCATTGGATGTCCAGAAGGTGTCAAGTAAGGGTAATAGATGTCTTGGGAAGGGAACGCTTTCACAGAGTGGATCATGGACACAGGCTGGTTTCCCAGTTTTCAAGCAAAAGCAAGATTCCAGGAAGAAATAGGTGCATGTGGAGGAGGCTTTGTAAGGAGACAGCGAGGCCTGGAGGGATTAACTGGGAGATGGTCTGGGTGTCGGAGGGGGGAAGGTACAAACGAAGGCCATGTTATAGCAACTCCTCTCTTTCATTTCAGCTCTATGCTAGAAAGTTGCAAAGACAGTTAAAAATAAGGCAAGCAAATTTGTAAGTTTAAAATTTTAGTTTTAAGTGAAACTGCAGGCAGAACACAAAAAAGTTAAGCAAGGCAAGGCTACAATGCCTTTTCCCCTTCCAGGAAACTCCTCCCAAAATTTCTAAAAGTTTCAAAGATATCATAAGTCTGCAAATGAGGGCCTGTGCTTTTTTTTTTTTTTTTTTTTTACCTGTGGGCGACTCCTCTACCCATTTGCCTCCATCATTGAAGAAATAGCCTTTACATGAGCAGCATAAACTTCAAGCCCATGCAAATGGTTTACATTTAGCTTTGCCCACCAAATGTTCGCCTGACAGTCGCAAAACTCATCCTCGGGTTCGCCAATGTAGAAGAATTCACTAAAATTGCGTGAAAATTCCCCACCCCAGTCCATGAGGTGCTTCTTTCTTGAGAGCTCTCACTCTCTTCCTTCTGAGTGTGTTCTTTTATAATTCTGCCTAAAAACCCTTTCTAATAGCTCTCGCTGACAGTGAATCTTGCAGTTCTTTTCTGGGATGCACATCAGTGAACCCATAACTTATTTCCTGGGTGGGGTGAGTTGAGTCCCCTCTCCTCTTTGAGGGACCTCCTTGGGCCCCATCTGGTCACACACTGCGGTTCCACTTATCAAGCAGAGGGCAAGATCTCCGAGGAAATGTGTGCGTGGAGGCAGGTGAGCACGGAGATAGGACGGCACGCACAGACTCAGTGGTAACGGCCGGGGTGGTAGTGGTGGAAGGTATAAGCAGAGGCCACTCCATAGCAACTTCTCTTTCTGGCTTCCATTGCACCATTTTCTTGCCTAATCTCTCCCTATTATCCATTACCTCCTATTAGCTTTCCTGCTCAATGTCTGTCAGAAATACCCTGATAAATAAATAAAAATGTAATGCAGTTCATGTCTCAGTTTCACAGCCTTCGTTACTTTCCTTGCTATCAAAAATGCAAACGGAAATTAAATCTTTCTCCAAAGAGCTGAGCACCCGGAGACAAGGTTACACGAAGAGCTGGAGCGCCGGCCACCGTCCACGGCAGCGTCACCGCGTCCTCGGCGCTCCTTGAGCCATCCCAGCACATGCTTGCTAGTATGTGCAAAAGGTCTCTTTCCTCTTCCGTGTTCAGAGTTCCCCGCATGGTAGTAAGCTCTGGTCTGTCTTCGATTTGACATCGGCACAGAAAAAAATATGAGATAATATGAACAGGGCCAGAAGCCTGGATGAGAAGCCTGCAGGCTGGAGCCTCAGTGTGGCAGCTGCACTACGTTTAGGTGTGGGCAAAGCCACGAACTCCCGGAAGTCTGTTTCTGCACGCATGAAATGATTTAATAGGACTTACAGTGCTATGCGAAGGCTCCCTTGACCTGGGCTGATTCAAAGGCGTTATGGAAATAAAAATGGAAAGTTTGCTTCCTCTTGGTCGAGACCTAAGAAGAGCCCCGTAGGTCCCGCCTGAGCCTGGCTGTCCTACTCCCAGGCTTTGCTCCTACACCCGCTCTTTTAGGCCTCAGGCCTTTCTCTGGCTGCTGGATGGAGCTCCCTTGACTGCTGTGTAGCCCACAGGAAGTGTCTGCAGGCAATGCCTCCATTTCCGCCAGAGCCCCCTGCAGCCACAGACTAATGAAAACCTCAGTACACCTCCCTCACCCCTCAGGTGGGATCGCCTTGGGGTGCATGTGCTTGTTCTCAGATGCGTCCAGGGGGAATACATTCCAGTTGCTCTTAGTGTAGCTTAATTGACAGCTCCCCTTCCTCCCTTTGCTGTCCCTTTCACCCCCTGCAGGCAGGGCTTCCACAGATGCGATCCTACGTATTCTACTTATGCTTGAAGTCTTGTCTCTGTATCCGCTTCTGGGAGAGCACAGCCTAAGCAAGGTCCACCCTCAGACTCTGCAAAGGCCCACAGTGAAGGAGGTAAATGGTTCTGTTTTGATAGCTGCTGTCTATCTTCACACCCTTAGAAGGCTCTTCAGTCATCAAGTATGTGCAGCACACTCTGCCCTGTAATGCTCAACCAGCCCAAGCAACTTTACTTAGCAAACACCACGTGTCACACTCCCTCTTTTCTAGAAACCCTTCGCACTTGTATATGATGCTCATACCGTATCATTCTATTTTTAAAAATATTTTCTTGAACACCTGGCAGCAGTTGATGGAGTCAAAGTGATTTGACAATCAAAGGCCTGAGGTGTTAAATTCACATACTCTTTGGTACAAGAAAGGTTAAATCCCAACACTTGTATGCAGAGAAGTGTGCAGTCTGCCTTTGAAGCTGCAGACAAAAGGATGATTTCTCTGCATCCTTGGGGAACATAGGAAAGGCAGGACCCTGGGTATCTTTTATGGGGATCATATGCAGTTGGATCATATAGAGCACCCTTCTCCCCCGAAAAAATCCAGCATAGCCTTGAAGGAGGAAATCTTTGTCAGAGACAGCACACAAGTTCAAAGTAGGTCAGAAGAGGGAGGCAAAGAAAAGTTACTAAATAAGTAGGGGGGCTCTCGGGAAAGCTCAGACTGTCTCTCCATTAACCTTCATTTTGTGGGTGGTAGGACCTTTCTCAATAGCAACATTGCAAACTCTATTAGGGTGGGAATAAGCAGATTTCCACTTGCCTTGTCTATCCATGCAGTTAAATGATTTTGTTTCCATTCACTTAGTCGTCCATATGCCAGACATACATACATGCATCACGCCTTCTGTCTCTTTCCATGCTTTCCTCATTTGCCCTTCTCACCCCTCTTTCACCTCAACCTTCTTTCCACGTCTCTTCTCATTCAGCCTTCCTCATCCCTCCTTTCGGTACTCCTTCATACTTTCCTTTCCCTTTTATCTTTCTTTTGGCACTTTTTTTTTTATTCCTCCTTTACCATTCTTCCAGCCTGTATTCTTTTCTGTTATTGAGTAAGTTTAACAATGGCATTGGAACACGATGATTAAATACCACACTTGAATCGGGTTACACAGGCACAAATCCTGCTCCAGGATTTATCATACCTGAACCCTTGGTCGATATAAGTGAAGTCCCCAGAGCTGAGGTTTCTGGGGTTATTTTTTTTTTAAATGGAGCTAGTAATAATCCCAACCGCACTGGTTTATTCTGAGAACTACATAAATTGATACGCATATGATACGTACTTGAAAGATTGGCTTCTGTTAAGTGCTGTATAAATACAAGTGGTTATTAAGAGTATCCTTCTGGTACTGTACCGAAGTCTGTGAAGATATATTTTTAAGATATTGCTTATAGGGGATTGTATGTCTTGAGAGAGTTAATCCAACATCCAAGATGAGCAAATAATTCACTTCTCCAGAGGAGACTTAGCTCACTATGTTCATTTGCTAAACTGAATAATTCAGCATTATCAGCCCTGACAAATGGTGAAATATTTGAGGACGCCACGTTTCCCAAGCTGTGCTGTCCTCTTACAGCTCCCGACCTTTGCCCCATCCTAGTTCTATTCTATCAGTGTCTTCATCTGAGAATTGATTTGTACACTGAGTTCTCTGCCAGCCCCCTGCAATACAATCTAACGTGAGAGGCAATATAATATTCTCGTTGGGAATAGCAGCAGTTCAATAGAACAGAATGGAACTCTCGCCAGTGTGAGTGTGATTTAGGTCCCTTTGTTAATAGGAAAAGGTCTGCGTGTTCTCTCAGCTCGACGGAGACAGGGCTCTGTGGCGGCTGCAGTTCTGATACTCTCGGTCGGCTCTTCTTAGCCTTTTGGATCCTTTTTACATGCATTAAAAACAAAAAGGTACCAGGATTTTAACAGCCAGAGAATTTCAAACTAATTGGTGGTGCCTCAGTTTATGAATCAAACTCAGTATTTAGGTTCAGTGTTTATCTTGTGGGGAAATTGATTCAGTTATCATCTAATTCAGTTTGTGACCAGAACTGTGGAAAGAATTAACTTTGTAAGTCATGGTACTACTATACTAAGGAAATACGAGGATTAATTTGAGATTTTCTCTCTCTGTCTCTGTCTTTCTGTCTCTTTATCTCTCTGTCTCTCTGTGTCTGTGTCTCTCTGCCTCTCTCTGTCTCTGTGTCTCTGTGTCTCTCTCTCTTCCTTTTCCTTCCTTCCTTCCTTCTTTCCTTCCTTCCTTCCTTCCTTCCTTCCTTCCTTCCTTCCTTCCTTCCTTCCTTTCTTCCTTTCTTTCTTTCAAAACCCTGGAGATTGAAAGCAGGACATTTGCACTGAGCTACTTACCAGTTCTTTTTAATTTTTAATTTATTTTAATTTTTTATTTTGAGACAAACCCTTGCCAATTCACTAAGTTCCTCAGGCTGAGCTCCAGCTTTCCATCCCACAACCTCAGCTTCCCAGAGTGCTGGGACCATGGGCATGCATCACCATATCTGACTCTAGTTTGAGACATTAAGAAAAGAATAATCAAATTTACTTTAGAGCTCTATTGAAACTCCTACCAGCACATTTGAATAAATCTGTCTTGTTTCCAATGTCTCAGAACCAGAAGTTTACAAACTTGGCACATAGGATGATACTGCAAATCTTCATGATCGGTCAGAAAACAAGTACTGCAAACCCTGCTGGCATCTCAGAATTATAAATGAACTATTAGAAAAGGTTCATTGCTTCTTATTAAGAGAAGAATTATAAATTTCTGTGGTTTAATACTAAGCTTTTATAGATAAATCCTTATTTCTAGTTCTTGAAAACTCTGAAACAGTTGTAAGGGAGCAGGGCTCCCAAGCACAGGCTTCTCACACATCCTGCTTCTTCCATCTCAACGTGTGCTTTCCAGTGTCTGAGGAGGGCAGCAGGGCACAAAAGAGGTGCGTGAGCTCTTAACAGCCTCAGCTGGAAGCTGGATCCCTCACTTTAGTTCATAGTCCTCTGACCAAAACTTATCTCCTGGCTCCATTCCAATGGCCAATTGAGGTGAAAACATGGCCTATTTTTTTCCATCTAAACATCTTGTTCATAATTGATAGAAAAAACCCAAAGAAGAAAAGAAGTGTTAAATTAATAAAGACAAAGGAGGATGTAAATTCCTCCTGAAAGACAAGTAAAGGAGTGGGACAAAACTTTGGAACTCTGAAGCCTAATCCAAAACAATCAGTCACAAGCATATTTCTTGAACATTTCCTGGCTTATCTTTAAAATTAAACTCTTCACGAGTTTAAAAATACCAAAATGTGACTTTTTTCACCCAAACTAAGAAGATGGTACTTGTTTATTCTTTGCACACCTCCCAGCACATCATGTAACTTCTAAAGTGTGAAGGTTAATCTCTTGTGACTTTATTGACTTGAGAGATACCAGGGAGATTAGTAAAGCGCACTTCTGTAGATGTATGGGTGGTCATGTGTAGATGACCTTGGAGACTATGTCTGGTCCTGGGTTCCTTCCTCTGTGGCTCTTCCTCTGCTTCTCTGATGCTACAAGATAAACAACATTTTTCCACCATGCCCTTCCATCATGATGTCTTTGCCTTGGAGACAGCTGATCATGGACTGAAACCCCTGAAACCATGAGCCAAAATAAGCTTTTTCTTGTTTAAATTGTGCATGTCAGATTTTTCGCCTAGCAATGAGAAAGCTGACCAATACACCAGGGACCTAGTTTAAGAAACATACTCTCAGTCTCAATAAATGGTTTTTTCCTGGTTGTCATGAATGCATTTTGATGATGTGAGGAAATATCATCATTAATTTGAAGGGTCTACTTCACCATTGAATATTTACCTAGATACCTTGAGTGCCAGATTTTAAAGTGCAAGTTCAATGGCATCGCAGTGCTTCAGACAGTTTTTCATCGACATTTTTCTTGAATTCTTCTCAGTGTCCACTCACAATGGGTAATGAACCCAGCTGATATGAGTCTGTTTGAAGACTGTTCTATGACACGAGATTAACAAGGATCTTTTTATTACAATGTCTGTCCTTCTAATTCTTTTTGCTTTCACACCAAGGATGTTCACTAAACAACAAAGGTGAGCCTTAAACTTGTGAATCCTAGGGATATGTTCTTGTCTTCAAAGGATAAAGGAAGCCAGAAGCCTTCTGAGAAGAAGCATGAGCTTGCCTGGTAACTGCGTTTTTCTGATCTCAGTTGCCTTGTAGCTTCTGTCCTGAGTGATGCCTTTATTCAGATGGTTCTTGTGCTACTCACCTTCTGTGATTATGACAAAACACCTTAGAAAACAACTTACGGGAACAAAGACTTCTTTTCCTCATGTTACAGAGGTTTGGGCCCATGGTTTTGTGGTTCTGTTTTTTCTAGGTCTGTGGTGAGGCACAGAAGGCATGGTGGGGGCAAAGCTACTCATCTAAGATGGCCAGAAAGAAGCAAAAAAGCAAAAGGAAGAGGCCAGGGACAATAAATACTCTTCCAGGGAGCGTCTGCAGTTGCTTACTTCCTCAAACTGAGGTTTCTACCTGCCATAATGCTACCAAATTAAGAATCCATCACTGGAGATAGTTATGATCTAAGTCAGAGATCTCATAATCCAATCACTTCTCGTAAGCTCCATCTCTCAATCCTGAAGCAGTGGGACCAAGCCTTCAACACAAGGGCTATGCGGGGACATTTCAGGTCCCAAGTGTTATAGCATTTTTGCATTTGGGACCTCTTAACTTCCTAAACTCTGAGACCTTCTTGGTCCTTCAAAACTGCTGCTTTCCCTTCTACAATCTAACTTGATAATAGCTCTTTAAAAAGATTTGAGTTTTCAAATACAAAATAATTACTTTGATTTACCAAATAGGTACCACGTGTCTACTGTGTTCTAGGCACCATCATCAGTGACAGGGAGGGAGGGTGTAAGTAAGATTAGGCCTCTACGCGCTTGCAGTTTTACTTTCTAGAAGGTCAAACAGGCAAGAAAATGAGCAAAAATGATATGATTCTGGATGATGATCAGTGCTACAAAGAAGAGGGAAGAGGGTGATGTGATCGTGTGTGACAGAGCCCAAGGGTGACATGTGCAAATGATCAGGGACGCTTCCCTGACCTGCAGGAAAAGGCAGCCCTGAGAAGATGGGGGAAGTGGTATGTCAGGCGAAAGTGCCAGGAGCGAGCTCTGAATGCAGGGTGCAAAGGACAAACATTCCCTTCTTCCTTCTCCCTCTGCCGATAAAGGAATGCGATACTTATTCTTCTCATCTATTCCAGTGCCCCAGGTCCTCTGTGGAAGCAAGGACATGTATTTCACGTTAAATATAATAACACAGCACCTCCAAGAAAGCCCACATTTCTCTCTTTTCAGAGGCAGCATTCTTCCATGAAGCTAAACAAAACACCTGCCTTGATCTGTGGCAAGCTCCTCTGACCTCACTCTCTCTGTTTAGGCCAGTGGCTCATGACAAATTATAATTGAAACAACCACTTGCTTTCTGCCTGCCCTCAATCAGGAGGACAACATCTCTCTGACTGATTAAGTCCCTGGGGAAAATATTTTCTCTGTTCTCTGTGACGGTTGATAGATAGCACTGAAGCATCCTCCCCTTCTTCGTGGAGGGCTATCAATTTCTGCACATTTCTCAACCCTGTTGACCGCCATCTATTTCAGTAAAGGGAAGAATTGTCTCAGTGCACATACATGTGGTCGCAGACCCTGAAGGAACTTAATGGGAGTGATAAGGAAGGGGTGAGCAGAGGTATAAAGGACAGACTCGTAATTAGGTCAGCACTGAGCTTGCTAAGAGGTCGCCTTCACTGCTCTGTCTTTACATGACAGCTACCTTCTCTCTCCAGCTTTCCTTGGTGGGGTCTTGTGCCACATTCTCAAGGCAAATACAACAACAAAGAAGAAAATGGCAGAAGAGATGGGTGCCACACATGATGGCGCTGACTGGAGACAGTCCTACTCTTTTAAAGCTAGGGACTTTCCCAAAAAGCCTTACATGGAAGAAGAGGATTTAATAACTTGGCACCCATAAGATAATATTCCTTTTATATAAAGTGGGCTTCTGCTTCTCCCTTCATTTTTAAAGACAAAAGATTTGAAAATTTACAATGTGTGACAAAGATTGAGCAGTGAAGAGGTATTGAGGCATCCCGAAGCAAAGCCCCATTCTGCCAGTATCTTTCTGGGCATCCCTGGCCATTTTCATCAGCATCTTTGCTTTTCAGGTTCCTTGTAGGCAGTAAAGCTATTTGATTCACAAAGCTGAGGTCTTTTTTTGTTCTGAATTAGCATGGTGCCTATTCAGTTGAAAAAAATTCAGTTTAACTGAAATAAAGAAGTTTTTGGAAGATATTAGTTAAAATAAAAAGAAGGCTTTTAATATCTTTTTCTAAAAAAAAATGTTATCCAATATACCTATAGGTTAAGCTCCACCCTCTTAACTTAGGAATACTCTGCCTAAAGCCTGGTGGGACAAGTGGAAACCCTGAAATTCCACAAAGAGGAATATTTTTGTTTTGTTTTGCCTTGTATTTGAGAAAAAAACTTTGAAAGGATTTTTGTACCAGAATTATAAAGGAAAGAGAAAAATTGGTGTGACTAATCCAGTTATCTGTCTCTTACTTGGCAATTTTAAATTACTTGATTATGGTCTACCTGGAAAAGATGACTACAGAATTAATAATAAAATGATTTACCCTACAGTTGTTCCCCAATTTTGTTTACCAAGATTAATGGATTCATTTGTTTGTATTTCAAAAGGAAAAGATCCTCACTGCCCTATGAAAATTAGCAACCTAGAAAAACTACTTCACAGGCTTGTTTAAAACTTGTTTAAAAAAACTTCAACACCCACCATCTGAACCACTACTAGACTCTAGGTTAGGATCAATCACTTGCAAATAGATTTCCAGTAGAATTCCCCAGACCAATTTTGCAAAGTTTAACTGAATACTTCAGAAATGCTAAACACAGCTTTGGCTCCCAGGAAGCTCAATACCTAGCTAGAAAGACAGCCACAAAATAATAAAAAATCAAATAACTAAACAAACCGCAAACCAGAGCTGTGGGGAAAGCTCTCTCAGGACCCAGCCAGCTGCTCCTGCTGAGCACTGTGCCAAGTTGCAGTGGGTCTGGGAGGCACCCATATTAGTCAGGGCCACTGAGACTTTAGAATGGTCAGCCTGCAGGGTTTGCAGGTCTATGTAGATCTTAGTAGAGCTTCCATCTTTCTCATGAAGCTCCTGACATGGGAGCTACTCCTAATGTGGACTCAAAGGGCTGCCTGTCTAACAGGCAGAGACACTCACTCCGTCAGAGCTCAGAGGCCCCCAGCTTTCCAAAGAGTCCTCAGGAGTAGGGACAGCTTGGCACAGCTTCTCAATCCTGTCTGCAAGCAGTGTCACCAGGGAAATCTTAAGAGTTCTTGTGTCTCAGTAGCATCTCAAATTAAACCTCACCAGAGTCACTTGGACTGGGGCCCAGGCCTAAATTATCCTAGGTAATTCCAATACTCATTCAAAACTAAGGACCTCTGGCTTAATGTATATAATGATATGAGATGTGTATCATTTGGATTAAATTTATGCAAAGGTAGAAATGAGTACTATGATTCACTTTTGTAAGAGGGTATTTTGAAGAAGGATAAGGTAAGCCTGGAAAGATAACAAATAGTCTTGGTACAGTCACCTGATACCTTAGAGTTTTTAAAATTCACTTAATGATGAGGGAAATAGAAATAAATAAAAATTAGTAGAATTTCAGTGGCTGCTGTGTTGCAGCCTGCATTATTTCGAACCATCAGATCTTCTTAATGGGATTATCTTGAGTCCCCCTTTTTGGATGCAGAGAGGTTAAATGATTATACAGGGCTCATAAGAAGTAAATCATGAAATTTATCTATATCTATATCTATATCTATATCGTCTAAATTAAATGATAATGAGATGGGTGGTGTATTGTTCTAGCCTTTTAGTTACTATATGGATTGGTCTCCTCCAATCCTTGGGAAAGGCATTCACACATGTCTCCTAGAAAGAAAGTCCTAAAGCAGGACATGGTGGTAGAGAAATGGGGACACAGAAGGAGCAGGCAACCAAGGTTACCTGAGCATGACGGGAGCTCAGTACTTGAAGAGTGGACTAGTTCCTGAGCTGCAGCACATGTAGGAGAAAACAGGAAGCTCCACGCTCAGTTCGCTGTATTTCTCTACTGAAGTGAATCTGGCTCATGCTCATTGCCCACTGAGTGCAAGGAGGAGCTGCCCAGGATTGGTGCAGAGCCTTCCGCCTTCCTAAATGGCAAGCTGTCTGGTGCTGCAGTTTCAGCAATGATCACATTAGAGCCAGGCCTCCAGCTCCAGGCTGTCAAGAAGTATTGAATTTTCTGTATTTTCTCAGTGGTAAAAGCAGACTTTTAATTTAATTATTCCTACCCTTGATTGCATTAACCACCCACGTGGCCATAAAGTACAGCTTGGACCTACGGCAGCCAGACACTGTCCACATTAGGTTCCCAGGCACTGAGAAATCAGGGTTTCCACAAAGAGACTGATTTACTTTGCTTTTGATCAATGAAAAGGCAGCCAAGGAAGCTCTGCTGGCTTTAGGTGCTTGATGCTCTGAAATCAAATTCTAAATCAGGGGAAAGGGAGGCTCCAAACAGTTTTCTACGATCTTTTGATCTGAAGAATTCAGAGCTATTTTCTTTGAACCAATGAAAGCTTTTATCCTCAAAGTTATGACATTTCTGAGAAGCCAGAACAGTGATTTCAAAGTGATAGATATTAGCTGGATTTGATCTTGACATTCTGATGACTGAGGAATGTACCTGGGATTGAGCTCTCAGACACAGTATATTGTTGACAGAGTCTGCTTTTAACTAGAACTCAAACATGAGTTCACATGATATGGAGCAATTTGGCGGGTATTCGATGACAGGATCTAAAAGAATACACAGGCAGAAGAATAAAATGCAATGAATAGAGGACAAGGTAGTATTCTAGGCTTAATAAAATATTACCTGTCAGAAGCATAGGGGTATATGGCCTTGAACAATAGCAAGTAGAAAAATAATTATCAATTTTAGTAGATGAAAGAGCCATTACAAATTTAAAAATGAGATGCAGCTGGTAGATCCAAAGTCATGCTAAGTTCTATGTGGCTACCTTACTCACATCACTCTCGTTAGGCCTGTGCTCCAATTCCCAGGCTGCTGGGACACGGGAGTTCTCAGTAGCAAAGAGCAGATCCCACCGGGTGAGAATTGTCTTTGGCTGATAGGAACCGCCTTGCCTTCTTGTGAATAACTGATGGAGTTATAAGAACAAAAGGCTAGCAGAACCCCTTGCCTTTAGGAAGCCCTTGCTGTGCTGCAATTCACTGCCTCATTCCCTATGTGACTGAGTTGGGCTCTCCCTACGACCATATCCTTACTTAGCTCTTCCTTCTGTTTAACCTGTTTCCTTTACTCCCACTCTTCAGAAGGTGCCCTCCAGAGTAATCACTGGTTTCGTGCTTTCACATCAGGCTCTGCTTCCCCAGAACCTGGTCTACAACAGTCTGCATCGATGACGTGCCTTGGCCAGAAGGAGGGGCTTCTTTAGCCAATCTACCTCAGAGTACTTGAACAACTGTGCTAGATTTGGGGGCATCTCAACCAAAGAAAGAAGCGCAAGCTAAAAGGCTTCCACGGGAGCTGGGTGTGATGGTGCATGCCTATAACCCTGGTCAACATTCTGGGAATCTGAGACAGGAGGATCCCAAGTTCTAGTTCAGTCTGGGCAACTTAGTAATATGTGAGACCTTTTCTCAAAAAACAAACACAAAAACAAAAACAACAAATCAAAACAAAACAACAACAACAACAACACCCCCACAATCTGAGGATGTAGCTCCGTGTGAACACATTGGTTCAATTCCCAGGACCTAAATAAATAAATATGTATATACACCCCCAGGAAGGCAACTCAGGTGACAAAAAATCTAGAAAGACTCAACATTTAACTTGTGATAGTTGTGGTATGTCAATTTGACTTACATATGGATCACCCAGCAAATTAGTAAATCCTGGGTCTATCTGTGTGTCACTGGCCTATAAGGTGGCAAACTGAGGGAGAAGATCCACCTTGATGTGGCTGGCACCAACCAAGAGCTCTGTAGCCTGGATGAACTAAAAAGGAAAACAGAGGGAAGTGTTCTTGTTTTGGAGGAGCTCCATCTTTGCTGCTGTCTGTAGCATTTTATCCATTTTCTTCAACCTTCCAGTGCAGATTTGCACCAGCACCTCTACAGCAAACTTTCAGGCCTCTACCTTTCCACTGGTGCTGAGTCCTTGATCTTTCTGGGACCAAGGGCTCCATCTTCTTAAGTTGAGCGGCTGCTGGATCTGCTGAATCTCCAGCACACAGTCACTGTGGACTCTCCCGTCCCTGATCCTGCAAACCTACTTGAAAAATCTCCTTATAGGATTATATATGAACTTTAATTTTGATTCTGTTTCTCTGGAGAACCCTAATAAATTTATTCAGTGAAATCTTGTCTCAAGATTAAAAAAAAAAAAGCAATGGCTAAGGATGTGGCTCAGTACTAAAGCTATGGTTGAAATTCTGAGTGCCCTGGCCCCACACACACCAAAGCTGTCCACAGTAAGGCAACTTCCGAGATTTTTAAAGACATAGAAAAATCCTGACATTTAGAGATAGTTCTAAAGATTGAGATTACAGAATATATTTGGAAATACCTATAAGCTATAAAGGTGCTGAAAATTTTTTCGTGGAAGAAAAAAATATTTGTTAGTCTGATAGGAGGTCAAATTTATTTATAAGGCTCTAGAAGGAAGAAAGCACTACAGGGGATTCCAGAGATTTGGGCTCAAAGTTAAAGTGTTCTCTAAAGAGTCATCCCAAATCACAGAATGCAAGAGCTGAAAGAAACCAAAGCTATTTCTGGGATGGCCACTTATTTTACTCATGAGATCTATGAAATTCATAGAGATGATGCATCTTGCTCAAATCCATGGTTCACTGTAGGAGCCGAATTGAAAGCAGCACCACTAATAATTCCCACATCCCAGTCATGTGCGTTCTTCATCTCCTCTCCACTCACAGGTCCATGGATTATTTTCTTTTTTCAAAGCTTATTGATGTAACATCATTGCCTATCACCATGTGTCAGTTTATTTTGAAAGCAATTACTGATCACTTCTTTTTTATTAGGCAACATTCAATGCACTTGAGGTCAAAAAAGGAAAAGAAATGAAAATTAACTTCTATGTGACCCTTTTCCAGGCAAGGCAGAGTTTCCCGTACAGAGAAGAAATCTTCCCTGTGTTCTTAAATGTAACTGTGGGTGCTGAAGTACAATGAGATGTGACCTGACAGAATCCTGGAAACAACAAAGCGCTTTGACAACCTGACTGATAGTGATGAAAGATCCCACAAAATGAGATGCAAATGTCCCACTTCTTCTGTATGTTTTTTTCTGACTCACTCCAAAGAAAGGACAAGTGAAAAGGAAAGAGAAGGGGAAAGGGAATGATAGGGAGGCTGAGAAGGAAGAGGAGAGAGACTGTGACTGTGAACTGATGCGGAGTTGGGAGTTGAGACAGGCTGTCGGTTTCTGTGGACTAAGCCAGTCTCCTGCTCTGATGGGCTAGCTGCTGTGCAAAGTGCCCTGCGAGCTGAAGTTCTTGATGACCAGTGCAGTCCTGCTGCCTGGCCCCTGGCTTGGTCACTGCTACTGCTTGCCTCTGGCTCCCCCTGGAATCAAGGGAATCCACCTGAATGCAGCACTTCACCAGCTGTCCACCCTCTGAGACCATCACTGTTCTTCTCTTCCTCACCAGTGCATGTTTCAAAGGTTTGCTGAAAGAAGACCCTTCTGGGCTCTCCTGAGAAGCATACTTTGCAGGGTCTAGAAGGTCACACGTGGTAAATCTGCTTTAACACCCCAGTTCAGATTTCAGTCAACCAAACAGTCAGCACCCCTGGTCCTTGTGCGAACAGAGTGAGTCAGTATTTCCTCAGTATTGTTCAGGTGGATAGAATCAGCCAGACTAAAAATGCTTTTTTTTGACCTCACATCAGTAAAATAAATTCTTACATGTGTTTGTCAGCTTTGATAAAATTATCAATAAGTAATTTACTGGTATAAATTAGCATAATATCATACTTTGCTATACATCTTATATTTCACCCCTGAAATCTGAGAAATTTCACTTTATGTGAAATCTGGAGGTCATGAGAGCTGGAGGAGTGAGGGAAGAAGAGAGTTTCCTTTTCTTTGCTAGGAAACTTCCTCTTGAGGGTCTACAGCATGTCTGACTGGCCTCATCAGGCAGAGCAGAGGGGCTATTTCAGTCAACCAGGGAAAACACAAAGAATTTGGGACCTTATTTCCTATTTTAGCTCTATTTTCCCATTCTAGATCTCATCTTCCCTGACCAATTTGCCAAAATATCCAACAGACAACAATTTCACAATGACTGGAATCAAACTTTTTGCTTAAGTTTTAGATCTGGAGGCATAAGAGACAGGAGATGAAAGAAATCATGGAAGCAAGCATAATCCTGTTGGTGAAGGAAAGCTCCAGATTTCCAGCATCTACTTTGAGATAAGAATTAAGGAATGTGCCCTTGTTTTCAGGTCCAGTACCAGTAGACATGACACCAAACACCTCAGTCAATACTATAGTTCTTGAATGATTTTGTACAGTGTTCTAGAAGTAGTCAGTTGATCATCCCAAAGCTGTTCTTCCATTCTTAGGGAACATAGTTAAACACTAAATTGATCTTTCTAGAGATATCCAGAGCCCATCTCTTAATGTTACACAAACTCTTTCTGATGGTTCTGGTCAGCATAGGTGGTCCATTTCACTGAACAATTTTTAGAGGGCCTCTTGCCTATGTATTTTGGCTACCAACTTACTTTTGTTACCAATTCCCATATTGATAAATTTTCTTAATTGCAAGCTGTGATATAAGTTGCATGAATTACGTGGAAAATGCATTTTAGAAGAGAATGCTGGCTAGCTCATGAAATATTGGACGGCCACATTTAAAGCTTTACACTTAAGAGTAACGCCCAAACTAATCACCAGTGGAAAAAATTGCTACTTCTGTGCCCTTGACACAGGCACATACTCTGCTGCTGTTACTGCTAGTCCTAGAAACTTAGTTTTCTAGCATGCATATCCACACCTCTCAATGGTGTCCATACTGATTCAGAATTCTCTACAGTAGCATCTGCTGTCTAATGGAGTACTCTTGGAGGTCCTTTATTTTTGGCAGCATTAGCTCCAGACCAGCAGGTGGGGTGGGGATGACTGAGAGAATGTCACAATTGATCCACGTCCTACCTTGAAGGAGGACAAAGAGAAAAGCCTATGACATATACTAACTTCTAGACTGGGAGGGAGCTCAGAATCCTTGAGGAAAGAATCATATACTGTCACAGAAGTGACAGAGGTTCAAGCTTTCATCTCCTAATGCCCAGCCTCCAATTTAATATTTTCTGTTTCTATTTCATGCATCATGAAGCAGCCCATCCTTTGGCTGGAGAATTCTGTTAGAATTTCCAGTACAGTGCTAATCAGGTACTTTACGTCTTGGGTGCTATTAGTAGAGAAAGAGCTAGGGCTGGTATGAGCTGCCTTATTGTCTTACTTCATGTTAAACTTTTCACTAAGAAGGAGACAGGGTCTGCCATATTTTATGGATGAGTAAACAAATTTAGAGAGATTACATGACTATATACATGTATGGTGGCTTACAGGAAAAGGCTCCAGGTTTTGCACTGCTCCCTGTAATCAGTCAGTTTGCTGCTTGACTTTCTAGTTCTTCCTTCTGAGGCAGGGCAGACTCATTTGCTCTTTGACCTTACCCTTGACCATGACATAGTTGACCAAGGGGATATTGGCAGATGCAAAAAAAACAAACAAACAAACAAAAAAAAAAACAAAAAAAAAAACCCAGGCTTGAAATGTACCTGTGCACTTGGGCTTGTTTTCTTGTGTTCTGGATGCAGCAATAGGAAGACCAAGCCTTAGGTGGCCTGATGGTGGGAGGAAACTCAACTTGGGGTAGTAGGGTTGTTTAAAAGAGGCCAACCTAACTCACATCAAGCTCATTGCCAGACTTGAGAATGATTACTGTTTTCAACCCAAAGTTTTGTGATGATTTGTTTATCACATGATAGCTGACTGTAATAAAATCAGGCCAATCTATCTGGTTAACTTTATACTGAGTCATGTGGTCCCTGTTAAGGAGCAAAGGAAAATATTCCCATTTAAAATGAAGGGAGTGCAACAGATTTCGGCTGATATTTAAGTGTACCAATACCGTTTTGTTTCTTTTTTGTTTCTAATAAAAGGCTTCAATGAATTAGGAGAAACAAGATGCTAAAGTGAATGATAAGGGTTTATTGAGTAGGCAGAACATGCATAGGTCTTGTAGAATGGGAGAAATTGTTGCTGCGATTATTCATGGAATTTAAACCACTAAGGCAGCAGTAAGAGCAAAAAGGTGGAAGAGTAGCAGATCCCAGTCTTGCCACCTACTCAAAAATTAGACAGCTACCCCTGGACAGAACAGCTTTGAGAGAGTTTGGGAGTTCAATGAGCTTGAGCAACACAATGGAGCACAGTAAAATAGGAAGCATAGTAAGGGCAGGTTTGTTATGACGGCAGCATGCCCTACCCAAACTGGTACGGAGGAAAAACTCCACAACTCACACGTTCCCCAATGGGGAAGACGACAGTGACCTAAGCAACTAGGTCACCCAGTATTTCAGGAAACTAGCCAAGGGGCTGCTTTGATTTCATCCCACTTAGATCCCTGGGATCACCATAGCTCAGGTATCTGGAGTTGGCTAGAAACAGAGAGGAGAGCAGGGGCTACCACCATTGGCTGTGCAGCAGGTGCCACTATGGTCCTAGGGGCCTGCTCTGCAGAGGACCCCAGCAGCAATCACTGACAAGGGACCCACCAGTCATTTTAGCTGTGGCAACCTCTTCTGGAACAGGAAATGCTACTGTCTCACCATGGACTAGAGCCTCCTGCACTTCTACCTACTGTCCTCTTCCATACTGCAACTACAAATACATCTGAACATGAATGTCTCTGTACACATTCATACCTCAGAGCCTAGCAACTCTGTAAGCATCAGAGTGTATCATGCCAGTGCCACTGCTATGGCAGGCATGTCTACTCCCTAGACGCCAGTCCCGCCACTAACACAAGTAGGTCCACAGGCCAGACCTGGTCTCAGAAGGAACATTCTCATCATGGTTTCCATCCATTAGGGAAGAGGAAAACCCAGTCATACTCACCAGGACCCTAAGTAGTCATCAGCTCCACCCTGAACCCACAGCCTTGGCCACCAGGACCTCTCCACTCATCACCAGGCTCAAACTGATGCTAGATGACAGAACTGCATGGAGACTATAGCATTAGATTAACCTGTTTTTGTTGCTGTAATGAAATAACAGAGGAAGACTAACTTCACACGGAAGAGATTTGTTTGGCTCACCATTTTGGAGGTTGATTTGCAGACAACAGGGTCTAGACTTTTGCAAACGTTTCCTTTTTCTGTATCACTTCATGACAGATGGCAATGATAGGAGGATATGATGGAGCAGAACAAGTCACCTCATGGCCAGAAAACAAAAAAGAGTAAAGGGACTGGGGTCTAGGCAGTGGACAATTGTACAGGAGGCACAACTGCAGTAGGCCTGGGGAGAGCCTGTAAGTTCTACCTCTCAAAGTTCCTACCTTTCAACAACACTGCTACAGGGATCAAGCTCCCAACTCGCCGGTTTTGAGGACAAATAACCTTCAAAGCATAGCAAATTCTAAGCTTCCCAGGAGCTAGAATAACTCCATGTCACCCTCACATGGACCCTGGAGGTGAAGGGCATTTCCCCAGAACTGTAAGTGAAGTCTGGAAGAGATGACTGCTCCTCACGTGAACAGACATTCATGCAAGGCTACATGAAACACCAAAAATCAAGGAGACATGGCATCGCCAAAGAAGTTCAATGATTTTCAATTAACTTTCCCCAAAGGCTTGTAGATCTATGAATAGCCTGATAATTTAAAATAATTGTCTTGAGGTAGTTCAGTACACTGCAATAGAATACAGGTAGATGACTAAATTAAAGTTGTGAAACTATATATGAAAAAAGAGAGAAGTCCAACGAAGTGATGCAAACCATAAAAAAGGATGAACTGAAGAATACGCTGATTGAACTGTCACATCCAACAGTGAAGTTCAGCAGCAGACTCCATCAACTAGAAGAAAGGATTAATAACTTATCCAGTCAAAAGAACCAAAAGAAAAAATGAAATCATATTCAAGTCACAAGAGTATTATAAAGAGCAGAAAATGGAAAGTGACAGAAAGTTTATTTAAATGAATAATGATATAGGAAAGTTCCTGAATCTGGAGAGGCAAGTGAACATCTGGATCTACAATATTCAAAGAACTCTTGAGTGTACTGAACATAAAGAGATAGTTGCTAAGATACACTATAATCAGATTGTCTAATGTCAAGCAGAAAGAAAATTTGAAAGCAACAAGAGAAAAGCTACTTATCATATGCAAGGGAATTTCAACAGGAACACTGCAAGTAAGGTAAGAGTTGGGGTATATATTCAAAGTATAGAAAGAGAAAAACCTGCCATTCCAGAATAAACTGTAATTAGCAGAAATACCCTTCAAAAGAGAATTAAAAATAATCTTATTGGACAAGCAAAAACGGAAGGAGTTAATCACTATTAACTTGCATTATAAAAATTTTTAAGTGAGTTCTTCAAATTAAAATAAAATGTGTAAAAAAGCAACATGAGCATATTTAAAAGCATAAATCTTACTGATAAAACTAAATATTTGGACATACAAAGATTGTATAACATTGAATTAGTGGTGCTCAATTTAATTTTAACCCTAAAAATAAAAATTAGAGAATAAATGTGTAATATAAACATACTATATTTAAAAAGTAAACTGAATATAAGAACACAGGAGTCATGTTTTGCATGCCATTGAATTAATCGTCAGTGAAAAATGGAAGGATATAGCTAAAGGTGTTTCATACAAGCCTCAATCTAAGCACAGATAAAAAGTTACAGCAGATAAGCAAAATATAAATTAATAAAAAAGAAGAAAATGCACAACATTAAATTTAAAGAGGTGAATGATTTGCATACTGACAATTTTACTTGTGGAGAAAATGAGAGAAGACACAGTCAAATAGAAATAAATTTTATATTCATGCACTAGAAGAAACATTACTAAAGTATCTATACCAACCAAAGTAGACTTGCAATCCTTCAAGGCAATCCCTATCGGAATTCCAAAGACATAATAAAATAGAAAAAAGCACTCTAAAATTCACATGAAATCACAAAAGACCTCAAAGTGGAAAACGGGACACAATAGAGAGCCCAGAAAGAGTTCTATGCATCTGAAGTCAACTCATCTTTACAAAGGGTGCCAAGAACATACAGTGGGGAAAATTGCTGGGAAAGCTGGACATCCACGTATAAAAGAATGTGATTGCTTCCCTGTGTCACATTATACACGACCACAACTCAAAATAGACTGAAGACTCAACTGCAAGACTTGAGTCTGTAAGACCTCTAAAAGAGAGCTTTGGAGAAAACTTTTTGGCATTGGTTTTGGCATTGATTTCTTGGATATGACACCCAAGCAAAACAACAAAAGCAAAAATAGATGAGTGGGACTTCATCAAACTAAAAAGATTTTGTGCACAGGAGGAAATAACCAACTGAACAAAACATAACCTATGGAATAGGAACAAATATTTTTCAACTATTTATCTAATAATAAAAGGTTATTATTCAAAATATGTAAATCATGCATCTAAAAGCATAAAAATGAATGAATGAATGAATAAATAAATAGCTTTAAAAGAGGTCAAAGGGCCTGAAAAAACAATTGTCAAAGACGTACAAATGACCAACAGCTGTATGAAAGGGTGGTTTGCTTTACCATTTATTAGAAATATACAAATGAAAACCACTGTGAGTTTTCATCTCATTGCATTATAATGGTCATTACCCAGAAGATGAGTAATATCAAATGTGTATATAATGTGAATAGAAGGGGCCTTGGTAAAATTCTAGCAGGGGGGATGTTCATTGGTAGAGGAGCTATGGAAAATAGTATGGAAGTTGCCCAAAATGATGAAAAAGAACTACCATATGATCTAGCAATACCACATCTAGGTATATATCCAGAGGAAACAAAATTAGTATCTCAAGGATGTCTGCATTATCATGTTTCTTTTATTGTTTATTACAGTAGACCAGATATGGGAGTAACCTAAATGTACATTGATTGATAAATAGATAAAACTGTGATATATTTATATAAAATACAATTTTATTTAGCCTTTGAAAAGAAGGAAATTTTGCCAATTATGACAGTGTAGATGAAACTGACGGGCATTATGCTAAATGAAATAAGCCAGATGCAGGAAAGTAAGAATTGCAGGATATCGTTTATATGTGGAATTGAAAAACTTACAATTCTCAGTGGGATAGAATGGTGGTGACCATGCCTGGGGAAAAGGGTTCCTAGGGAGATGCTAGTCAAAGGGAGCAAGGTTTCACATTTTCAAAATAAACATGTTCAGAGATCTAATATACATCTTGACTATATTTAAATTTTGTGTTGCTGACATTAGATTTTAAATGTTCTTGCTATGTGCACATGAACAAGCATCCACATGCACAAAGGTAAGTATGTGGGGTGATAAACATGCTAAATCACTCGATTGTGCTGACTATCTCACAATGCATGTATATATTGAATCAGTTTTATACCTTAAATATATGAAACTTTTAATTGTCAGTGGTAATGCAGCAAAGTTGAGGAAGAAGACACAACGACAAAAGGAAGTTGCGGCTTACAGTGTGAGTAGCATTTCCTGCATCCTTCTAGTTCTCAGTAAAAGAAAACACAATCTTTCTCATGTAACTTATGACTCTTCTCTGTTATGTGTTTTTCTCCATCCTGTCGTTGTACAGAATAAATTAATGGAGAATAATGCCGTGAAAAGAAGACTTTCATCCCAGCTGTGTGTGTTGTTCTAAATATTTAGCTAGAAAGCTTGTCAAAGCACTTAGGTAGGGAGAAAGAGATTCTATTATAGCTTGGAGTAAACAAAGTAGCTATAAGAATATGAAGTAAAATTACTTGTCAAGCTTCGAAGAACTTTTATCTGGTTCTTCTCCCTTTAGAAACTTGGGAAGAATCCAAGTCATTTACCATGTGTCCGACATGGCACAAGTACAGAGAAATAGAGAAAACTGTGTTGGGAAGCTGTTTGGAAATTGATATCCTGAGGCACGACCTTTTTGGTCTCATTAGAAAATTTTACAAATATTATTTTAACTTTGTACATAAAATTATACTCACGTCAATTAAATGATATTCAAATTAAATCATAGTTATAATAAAATGTGTGATTCATGAGGCTAGTAACCTCATGTGAATGGGTTATACTCTAAGTGTGTATACTCTAAGTGTCTAACATACCTTTTTTGTGTAGAATAAAGGATGGGTTGATTTGGAAATAGGCTATATACATGGTTCAGACCAGTTCTTCCACACTTTCCTTCCTTGACTTCTCCAGCAAATGTGGGATTTGGAGCTTTGTGTATATATCCTTCAAAACTGATTCACATTATTCCCTTACTCCACACCCAACTTTAGCTGTTGCAGCACTGGCTTTCTTCCCAAGAGAGCATCTCATTGTAGCAAATTGAATTCATTAGACAAAACAAGACCCTGATTAGCCAACAAGCTAATTTCTTGATCAACTTCATGAACTGTAGAAGCAAAAGAGCCAAACAGGCACTTAAACTAGGCTGGCATTAGATCCTGGGACAAGGACACAGGACAAATACACCTTAAAGTGCTTTGATGCATCATGGAGAAGTTGGGCAAAATGCAAGTGTTAAATTCTGATATTAAGTGATTTTATGATAGACTAAAAATATAATAATATTGTGAGTTAAATACTGCGCTATAACATCAGCACAATTTAGGTTCCATTAAGTGGAATAAATACTTTGTCTACTTGCATTGAAAATAGAATGAAATGAGATATCTGAAGTTCACGTCTTTCTTGCTTTCCTTTGGTGCATAGGGAATGACTTCTGCCCAAAAGCAAATCTTGTGCTCTGTTGCATAGTACTAGAACATTTCTTTTTAGTACCAACACTGGAAAAGCATCATAAGAATTCTGTACTTGTGATGTCGTATAATTTCATCCTCTTCTCTTTTTTTGTTGGGTGGTGGGTCTATTTTAAAGATATTTTAAATGGAATCATGCAGATATCTCAAGAACTATGATTAGATGGATTCAATTTAAACTGACAAAAGTCTGAGTTACCATTAGTTGGGTGCATAAAGAGCTGACACCATTAAGATGTTTCTCTCTTGGCCAAGAGTTTAGGCCTCATTCCTATATTGTATGAAAAAACTAAAATTGATAAATTCCTATAAATTAGGGGTAAACGTTGCGAAACACAATCATTCTCAATAATTAACTGGGAAATGCAAATTAAAACAGGGCAATTTTTATAAACCACATTTTATGAAAATGCACAAAGGCAGAGCACCAAGCCTTGGCAGAGACATGCTGCTATTAAGAGTATAAACTGTTGGATTCAATTTAGAATATGCCTTGGACTTATCCACTGAAGTTGAAGGTTTTTTGCACTATGAACTGCAAATGTAATTATTAAGTAAATAGAAATGATCATACCTACATTAAGTGAACATTTAAAATGTATTTATTATAATATTCCTTACAAAAGTAAAATACTGAAAACTGCTCTCATCTAGTATCTATTTCACAGAATGAGCAAAGTGAGGCATAGTCATATAATGGAATTATATACAACTGTGTGAATAAAATTATAAATAGGCATATTGATCTGAATGGATACCATACTATTAAAAAATGGAAGCAAGTTCCACATGTGCCAAGTGAGACATTAAATTTGTTTTTAGTTTTCATTGTCTCTCTGCCACCACAGTAACTCAGGTCTGGGGGTCCCTGGGATGGCAGCCATAACTATTGCCTCTCTGCCCTTGTGAGAACCCAGAAAATGACAAAACAGAGAAGCAACATGCAATTTCAGACCTCCAGCACACCCAGAATATGTCTGAGAGTGACTGACATAGAAGAAAATGGGAGACACACATTTCTGAAATGATAGCAATGAAGTGAAGAAACAAATCCATGAGGTTATGGAGGAAATCAGATTAGAAATAATCTCTCAGGTTAAAAAAGAAACGTCCACATTTATAAACAAAATATTCAGCATATCTAGAGCAGAGATAGATAAGAAAACAGATGAAGATAGGAGGAGGATGGAAATCATGAATAATAAATATAAGGAATAAATAGAATTGTGAAACAGATTCTAGCAGATATCCAGGAAATCAAAAATTCCATTGAAAGCTGGCAAAACCTCTTGAATGAAACTGAAGATAGACTTTCAGACCTTGAAGACAGGATCTTGGCTAGTGATCATGAAAGGAAGACCTCTTGAAAATAGCAAAATATCAGGAAAAACAATTCAGTAGCTACAAGATAATGCTAAGAATAATAATATAAGAATAATTGGTATCAATGAAAAAGCAGGAGCTAACACAAGCAACACACAAAAAACTACTTGCAGAAGTAATAGCAGAAAATTTCCCAAATATGGAAAAAGAATCTGACATACAGACTCCAATTAGCCATAACCAAAATGAATCTGCACCAGACATATAATAACCAAGATCCCAAAAATTCGGCACAAGAATAGACTATTAAAAGTTATTAGAAAAAATAAACATCATCTGTAAGGGAAAGCCCATCAGAATCATGGTAGACATCTCAAAACAAACTCTCAAGGCAAGAAGAGCTTGAAATGAAGTATTTCAAGTCCTGAAAGAAAACAACTTCCAACCCAGACTGATGTGCCCTGCGAAACTATCTTTCAAAATTGATGAAGCAATAAGATACTTTCATGACAAGGAACAACTGAAAAATTCATGACCACAAATCCAACACTGCAAGGGAACTGAAAGACATTCTAGACAGAGACAAAAATGACAACAGTTCCAAGAAAAAAAGGAAGAAACCACCAAGCAGGGCAAGACATTAAACAGAGGAAAAAAGTAGGGAACTAAATCAGAAAACAACATGACAAAGACAAGCCAAAACAGATCAGTTATTACCATAAATGTAAATGGCCTCAATTCACTGATCAAAAGAAAAAGACTGGCAGAATGAATTAAGAAAAATATCCAATAAGATGCTGTATACAAGAAGTGCATTCAACTCAAGAAGAAATTCATAGACTAAAAATCAAGGGATAGAATGCAATACTACATGCAACAGGAACCCAGAAAAGAGCAGGGGTAGCTATTCTGTTTACAGACAATATGAACTTCAGACTAAGAGTGATTAAAAGAGATAAAGAAGGTCATTACATACTTGTTAAGGTAAAAATTCAAAAGGAAGAAACAACAATCATAAATATATATGCATCAAATTTGGGAGCATCCACCTACATAAGGCAAATATTAATAGACATGAAAAAACATATAAACAAATAGCTATTATGGGGGATCTTAATATCCCATTGTCACAAAGAAACAGGTCAACAAAACAAAATATTCAGCAAAGAAATAGCAGGATAGAATCAAACCTGTGAACAAATGCACTTAGTAGATGTTTACAGAGTTACACCCAATAACATCAGAATACACATTCTCAGCTGCACATGTGACATTCTCTAAAACAGACCACATTCTACCCCATGGAACATGCTTAAGTAAATACAAAGTATTGAAATTATCCCATGAATATTATCTGGCCATACTGCAATAAAATTGGAAGTCAACGACAAAAGAAACCACAAAAACTATATAAACACGTGGAAATTAAATAACACCGTCCTGAACAACCAATGGGCCAACCAATTAAAGAAGAAATTAAACAATATCTTCAATTAAACAAAAATATAGATACAACTTACACAAATCTGTGGCACAGAATGAAAGCAGTCCTAAGATGGAAATTTATAGCAGTGAATACTCACATCAGGAAAACAGAAAGAGCACAAATAAACAACCTTATGCTACACCTGAAGCTTCTAGAAAAAGAAAAAGTTAAGCCCAAAGCCCATAGAGGGGAAGAAATTATAAAGATCATAGCAGAAATTAATGCAAAGAAACTAAGAAAACAATACAAAAATAAATGAATTGGAGAGTTGGTTCTTCGAAAGAATGAAAAAGACTGATAAACCTCTAGCCAACCTTATTAAAAAAATACTCTACATAGAAGACCCCCAAAAATTCATTAGAAGACTTCTAGAAGTAATAACCAAATTCAGTAATGTAGTTGGATACAAAGTGAACACTCAAAAATCAATAGCATTCCTGTACACAAACAACAAAGTCACTGACAGAGAAATAAGGGAAACCACACCCTTCACTATAACATCCAAAAAAATGAAATACTTAGGAATCAATCTAACAAAGGAAGTAAAAGAATGAAAATTACATTACTCTTAAGAAGGAAATCGAAGATCTCAGAAAATGGAAAGATACTCCCTATTCATGGATACGAAGAACAAACATCGTGAAAATGGCCATTCTCCCAAAATTATTATACAGATTCAATGCAATCCCAATCAAAATACCACCTACCTACCTCACAGAGCTAGAGAAAGCTTTCCTGAAATTCATCTGGAACCAGAAAAGACCTAGAATAGCAAAGGCAATTCTGGGCAACAAAGGGAAGGCAGGAGGCATCACAATCCCCGACTTGAAACTATACTACAAAGCTACTGTGATAAAATCAGCATGGTACTGGAAACAAAACAGACCTAAAGATCAGTGGAATAGATTAGAAGATACAGCCACAACTACAAACACACTCAGCCACCTCATCTTTGACAAAGGGGCCAAACATGTACATTGGAAGAAAGACAGCCTCTTTAACAAATGGTGCTGGAAAAACTGGTTTTCTATATGCCATAAACTAAAACTAGATCCATGCTTATCACCATACACTAAAATAAAGTCAAAATGGATCAAAGATCTGAATATAAAAACAGAGACACTAAACTTACTAGAAGACAGAGTAGGTAAAAATCTCGATGACATAGGTGTAGGCAGAGAGTTCATGAAGAAAAATGAAGTTGCACGGGAAACACTTCCCAGAATCAACACGTGGGATCTCATCCTACTAAAAAGTTTTTGCATGTCAAAGGAAATCTCCAACAAAGTGAAAAGAAAACCCACGAACTGGGAAAATATCTTAGCCAATTGTCCATCAGACAAAGGACTTCTATCTAAAACATATAAAGAATTAAAAGAAATCAGGCCCCTAAAATTCAAGGACCCAATCCAAAAATGGGCATCTGAGATGAGTACACACTTCTTAGAGAAAGAAATACAAATATCAAGCAAATATATGAAAAAATGTTCAACATCAATGGTCATTCGGGAAATGCAAATTAAAACAACGTTGAGATTCCATCTCACTCCAGAAAGAATGGCCAAGATTAAAAAATCAACCAACAACAAAAGCTAGAGGGGCTGTGGGGAAAAAAGAACTCTTCTCCATTGTTGGTGGGAGTGTAGATTGGTGCAACCATTGTGGAAAACAGTGTGGAGCTTCCTCAAGAAACTAGGATTAGAGATCCCATTCAACCCAGCTATCCCACTTCTGGGCATTTTCCCAGAAGAACTGAAAACATCATACCACAGTGATATCTGTGCACCCATGTTTATAGCAACACAATTTATAATAGCCAGATCTTGGAAACAACCCAAGTGCCCATCAATCAAAGGCTGGATAAAAAAGATGTGGTATTTTTATACAATGGAGTATTACTCAGCTATTAAGAAAGATTGCATTGAGACTTTTGTAAGTAAATGGTCACGACTTGAGACCATACTCACAAGTGAGATAAATGAAACCCACATGTGTAAATACCGTATTGTCACCCTAGTGTAAGAAACGGAAAAAGTATATATGATCCAAAATCTATAATAAATACTATGTAAGGGTAAAAAGCAATTAATACTCATACGATTGGATCAGTTTTACATGTCTATATCTGTTAATGTAAGCAACCATTTTGAAGATAACAATACACAGTATTTCAACCATTGTCAAGTTTCTATCATCCTGTTTTGTAAACCTGCAATGTTACTGTTGTGCATTTACTCTAGTCGTTTGTTTGTCTCTTTTGCTTGTTGTCTTTGTTATGTATTTTTTTCTTCTTCTCTTAAATAAGAAAAAAAGAAATTTGAGAAGAAAAAAAAGGAAAGAAAAAACTCGAATTCATGCAATAATGAATGAAAAGTGTGAAATCAGTACAGATCTTGTACAAATTCAGATCATCAATATCTACTTTGAAAATCCTTACTCGCATAAGATAAATAACATAGAAGAAATGGGCAGATTTCTGGAAACATATGGACTACCAAAACAGAATCAAGAAGATATAAAAATATTGAATAATCCAGTATTGGCTAATGAAATAGAAAACATGATTAAAACTTACCAGCAAAGAAAAAACTCAGTTCTGCATGTACTCATGACTGAATTCTATAAAAAATTTAGAGAATATTTAACATCAATACTCCTCAAGCTCTTTAACAAAATTGAAAGAGAAGCAAGTCTCCCTAACTCATTCATAGAGGCCAGTGTTACTCTGAACCAAAACCAAAGACCCAACCAAAAAAGAGAACTACAGGCCAATCATCCTAATGAATATAGATGAAAAAATCCTCAATAAAATATTAACAAACAGAATGCAGCAAATCATCAAGATTATACACCATGACCAAGTGGGATCCATCCCAGGAATGCAGAGATGGTTCAACATATGCAAGTCAATAAATTTAATATCATACCAACAGAGCCAAAAATAAAAACCATATGATCATCTCAGTAGATGCAGAGAAAGCTTTGAGAAACTCCAACACTCACTCATCATAAAAAAAACCTATAGAAAAACAGAATAGGTAGTCTCTACCTCAATCTGGTAAAAGCAATCTATGACAAACCAACAGCCAATATCACACTAAATGGACAAACACTTAAAACTTTCACTCTAAAATCAGGAACAAGACAAGATGTCAACCATCACCACTCCTATTCAATATAGTTCTGGAATTGTTAGCCAGAGTAATTAGACAAGAGAGAGAAATACAAGGAATAAGGATAGAACAGGAAGAAGTTACATTATCATTATTTGTAGATGACAAGATGCGCTAAATAGAAGATCCCAAAAAGTCTATCAAAAGACTACTAGAGTTAATAAGCAAATTCAGCAGCATAGCTGGATACAAAGTCAACACTCAAAAATTAATTGCATTTCTATACACAAACAACAAACTCACTGAGAGAGAAATTATAGAAGTAACAACTTTCACAATAGAATCCAAAAAAATGAAATACTTATAGGAATAAACCTGAGAAAGGATATAAAAGATCTATACATTGAAAACTATAGTACTCTAAAAAAGGAAACTGAAGAGGAATTCAGAAAATGGAAAGCTGTCCCTTGCTCTTGGATAGGAAGAACCAACATAGCGAAAATGGCTGTACTCTCAAAACTGTTATATAGATTTAAAGCAATTTCCACCAAAATACCATCAACATACCTCACATATCTAGAGAAAACATTCCTAAAACTCATTTGGAAACAGAAGAGACCCAGAATGGCAAAGACAATCCTGGGCAACAAAGGCAAGGCAGGATATGACTTCAAGGCAATCTCTGACTTGAAATTATACTACAAAGCTACTGTGATAAAATCAGCATGGTATTGGCAAAAAACCAACCAACCAAACAAACAAACCAAGGGGATCAGTGAAACAGATTAGAAGATGCAGACACAAGTACAAAACACTCAGTCACTTCATCTTTGACAAAGGGGCCAAACATGTTCACTGGATGAAAGACAGCCTCCTGAATGAATGGTGTGGAAAAATTGGCTTTCTACATGCTAAAGACTGAAATTAGACACATGTCTATCACCATGCACTAAAATAAAGTCAAAATGGATCAAAGATATATATATATTAAAACAGAAACACTAAATGCACTGGAAGAAAAGTTAGGTAGAAATCTTGAAGACATTGGGATAGGATGAGAGTTCATGAACAAAACCCAAACTGCACAGTAAGTACTTCAAAGAATAAACAGAACTCTCATCCTATTAAAAAGATTTTGCATATCAAAATATATCACCAACAGAGTGAAGACAACTACAGAATGGGGAAAAAATTTCAGCCAATTGACCTTCAGACAAAAGACTTCTATATAGAACATATAAAGAACTGAAAAAAAATCAGACCCCCTAATGTCAAACACCCAATACAAAAATGGGCAGCTGAAATGAATATGTAATTCTCAGATGAAAAAATACAAATGGCAAATAAATATATGAAAAAACATTCAACATCACTGGTCATTTGAGAAATGCAAATTAAAACAGTACTCCCAATTCAATCTCACTCTCAAAAGAATGGCTACCATCAAGAAATCAACCAATAACAAATGCTGGCAAGGCTGTAGTGAAAAGGGAACACTTCTCCACTGTTAGTGGCAGTGTAGACTGGTACAACCACTGTGGAAATCAGTGTGGAAATTCCTCAAAAGAGTAGATTTGGAAGTTCTGTTCTACCAAGCTATTCCCCTTCTGGATATTTTCCCAGAAGAACTGAAAACATACTACAGTGATACATGTACACCTATGTTTATGGTAGAACAAATTTTAATAGCCAAATTTTGGAAACAACTAAAATACTCATCAACCACTGAATGCCTAAAAAAATGTGCTATTTTTATACACAAAGGAATACTACTGAGCTACAGAGAAAGATCAATTTAAAGCTTTTATAGGTAAATGAGTGCGATTTGAGACCATACTCATAAGTGAAATAAATCAAGACTTGCTAGTATAAACATCATATTGCCTTCTTAGTTTAAAAAACTGAAAGAGTAAATAAGACCCAAAATGTACAACAGATGTGAAAGAGGAAGAGCATGTTCAAAAGGAAAGAACAACTGGAATGGGGGGAAAGAGAAATGAAAAGAAAGATTTTATATATATATATATATATATATATATATATATATGCAAGATAGATAATCATGCTACTAATCTCTGTTAGTTCGTCAAAAGAATGATTTGTGCTTTCATTGTTTGATGATTTTTTCATGCTTATATCTTGCAACCTGAGCAACTACTTTGAAGATAACAATATGCAATATAGTAACCATTGTTAATCTCCTGTTATGCTGATTTGAAATTTTGAACCATTGATTTTAGTCACTTTTTGTTTTGTTTTAAAATGAAATAAAAAATAATTAATTGTGGTTAATATTCAAAACAAAATAATGAATTCTGACAGGTATATCAATGTATGTTTAAACAATTTTTGAATAGGAAGGATCAATATAAACCTTGATATATTAGTTAACTGAGTGAAACAGGAAAATTTGTAAAGACTTTGGCAATTTCTCATTTTGTAAGTGTCTATTGTTTTATTCTCGCATATAATGCAAATGTTTATGGTATGTATTCATCAAAAGGAACTATGATAGGAAATGCACCACAAAGAAGTAGAACCTTAAAATAATATCAAGGTAAATTTCAGTAGCAAAAAAGTATTACTTGTAAGGTTGTCATATGCAATATACTTCTAAAGCGAAAAATAAAAAGTACAAACTGTTTCCAATTTAATATATGTGCTGCCTAAGCGAGCACAACTGTTTCCAATTTAAAAGTTCACTAACCTTCGGAAACTTGGATTGTACTTCCTACGATTTTTTCTTAAAATGCCTGTGAAGACAAAGCAAAAGATAGAACTTGCAACAGTGTTGAATTCTTAGATGACAGAGAAACTATTACCAGAATCTGGAAACCTGGCCACTAAATTTACACTGATGTAACAAAGTTGAGAAGAAAAGCACAGAGAGGGAAAAAGGAGGAGGAGAAGGAGGGGGAAGATGGTGCCATATTTTTCATTACACAAGGTAGTCCTCTGTCATCAAAATGAAGGTAGGGAGAGGTTTCATTCTTATAGTATCCTTACTGCACATTTGATTCCATGAGGAGCTTTAAAAACAAAACAAGCCCTAACACTTGCTGTCTGGACTCGCTCTAGATAAACTGAACCACAATCTTTGACTGTAAGCCCCAACATTTTAAAAATCTTTCCACTGACTCCATTGTATATCTAGCATTGAGAATTAGACATTGCTAAAAGAGATCCATGTTTTGTCTCCTCTAAGTGGTGAAAGAAATCTCCAGAACTTACAAAGTCTAGGTGAATGCAGACGACATAGGTGTGCATAATTTTATTTTCCAATCCTTTGCAGTTTTCTCATACATCTTTATATCAAATACAATATACTTTTTAAGGTTTTCCCTTGGAGGCTTTCTGAAGTAATCAACTTTACTCTCATGGAAATGATAACTTTTTAATTCACATTTTAGTGTTTTAAGTAAAAGTTGAATTACATGTAGTAACCATTATGATGACAATTATAACAGCAAGTATAGCTGGCAATACCCGGTTTGGGAACAAGTACATTTGAGTTTTGAAATGAGCCTAAAAGAAGTCCAGGAAATTCTGGGGAGTGAACTACTAACTAGGAATGCTGCGCATCTTGTGGGCATCAATATTGCTGCAGAACAAATAGTTTTCAATAAACAGAATGTCGAAATTATTTAAGGGACTGTAAACAAGACAAAATACTTGAGTCAGTGTGATGTTCTTTAAGCCTAATTAGGCAAAGTTGGAAGAATGATTCTGGGACCGTTGCACTCAGGTCTAGTATGGGGCATGGAGCACAGCTCCTTGGGGCCACAGCTCTCCCTGACATCTTCACTGTCTTGCTAGTCTCAAGAACTTGCAAAATTGTTCTACAGCCATGAATAGCAAATGGTCAACAACAGAAGAAGGAACAGAGTTAAGGGGAATTCACACAGAGGGCTTGCTGTGTTTCTCCTCCTCTAAAGATGAATAAAAGGAACAGAAACTGCTTATTGTCTATGAATTATAGAGTAGACTAAGGAAATGGAGCATCTTCCCAAACATTTAAAGAAAAAGAAATCCTAAGGACATGTGTTGGGTAAGTTTAAATCTGCACAAGATATCCCCACTCTGTTCTGTAAAGAAGTGAGTGAGGTACTTACCAAATCATCTGGTCAAGGGTAGTTTCTGGGTTCATTACCTTTTAAAGCCAGATATGCTTACCCAAAACCTGTGTCAGATGTGACCTTTTGGGCAGTGAGGCAGAATCATAAGGCATTCATGTTAAGCTGCTGAGGGCCAAAGAGATAAGGAAGAACCCTGATTATATCTTTACCGTGGTCAACATCTTCTGTTATAGGTCCAACTTTTTTCTTAGAGGGGGGACAGGAGAGACATCCTCTGCCCTCTCTGTTGGTGGTGCTCGTGGTCAGGATTTTCTACTTGAGGCTCTGTCACCTGTGCTCTATTCTTTAACATCTTGCAATGTTGGTACATGCCTTTTTATTTGATATGCAAGTGGTGGTCCGGGAAAGATTTAATGGAAAATGCTATGATGGACTAGATCTTATAAACATCCAAGTTTGTCTTGTGGCTGTTAAGGAGCTACTTGTAGGTGAGGACAATACAAGATGTTAGAGTATATACATAGTTAACATAGCATTCCTCCTAAACATAAACATGAAAGTCTTCTCATTTGCTTTTTTCTAATTATATTTCTATTTGTTTCTTATGAGGTATAAAATACATTAGGGATAGAAAGATACATGTGGCTGAATTAGAATATTGAATGTGCTTTTTATCTAATCCTAAACGCTAAAATTTCCTGCTTTTAGGACACAAGGAGATTTCACAAGTTTAAAATATTTTCCAAGTGCCTTTAAGTCACAGGCAGAAAACAAAATAAAATGAAAAGATTAAAATGAAAGAATTGAGAGCAGAAAATTAGCCTAGGAATGGAAGACGTCAGTCACCACAGATGAAATATTATAAATTAAAACTGAAGTAAAATAGAATAAATGTAAAAATCTTAGTCTTTTCTTACCCCCAAAGAAATTAGCTTAAGCAATTAACACCAATATATGTTAAAATATTTTAGGTAAATGTCAACAAACAGAAAATTTAATTAAATATTAGGAAAAGATTGCTAGTATCCAAAAACAAATAAAATTTCTAAATAATTGACAAATGGATACTCCTTTCATGAAACATTAAGTGAATGATATAAAGCAATTCCATCTGTAGTTTTGCGGTGAAGAGTTTGTTATATAAATCGTATTTCATAGCTAATCTTTTTTTAATGGATGCAAGCCACAGACGAGATGTTCTTATTTACTGAAGGTTTCATTCATTAAGATGCTTTGATGAAAATATAACTTGACCGTGGGCTCCCGATAGCTCACAGAGAGATCAGAATCATCAGTTCAAAATTGGGGAAGGCATGGTATTTAGTTATGGATGGTGATCACTGAGACAAGTTAAAATAAAATTGCTTATAAAAATTGTAAGAAATTTGGTAATAAAACTGAATACTAATTTCATGTTTTTCTTTTTGAAGGCATTGCTTTAATATTAAAATGTTTTAAAATTATAATTATCTGGCTCTGAGCACACATATCATGAAAGCCAGTACCAGAATGCTGGGGAGCAGGAAGCAGAACAATGTAAAAGTGCCAGATTGTTTTCCTTGTGTAGAAGGAAATCAGAGTTTATTATTGTGTTCTTAAGTTTGAGGCATGAAAATTGGGGAATTGAAGAATATTCTTGAAAATTTTAAATGTTTCTATGAAGGGAATCATATAGATCATGTGTATTTTTCAAAAGACGAAGAGATAAAATGGAATGAAACACAAGGCATAGATAGCAAATGGGACAGAGCAAATGAAACCATCAGGAAGCATGTAAAAATAATAAGCAGGAAGAAAGCTGCCAAACATAATAAGCACATCAACTGTGACAATAAATGCAAATGAGTCAAGCTTCTGTACTAAAATTGAGACACTTGCAGATAGGCCATATAGCAGAAGCCCAACTATTTGCTGCCTACAATTTATAATTAAAATACAATGACTCAAAAGGTTAAACAAGAAAGAGATATGCAAAGTAACCCTGGGGGATGCAACATAAATAAAGGTAGACATGGCAATATTAATATTAGGCAAAGGAAAATTCAAGGCAGAAAGCAGAAAAACAGTACAAAGTAAATTGTTTTGTAAGAGTTATAATCCTCAAGAGCGTGTGTATGATGAAAAACAGTGTGGAAATAGATACAGCTTGAACTGGGGAAACAAGAGAAGCAATAGATTTGGGAGGATTTATTATGCATTTCTAATTTGGGAGAGATCAAGGAGAGACTAAAATAAATAAGAGAATAAATGAGCTATGTAAAAATAAAGGAAGCTATTTTTCTCTTAAATATCTATAGATTACTGATAAAAATATTTCAGCAGTAGATTCCAAAGAAAATAAATGCCAAAATATAGACTGTTTGCAAACTTCTTCTGTGAGGCTTGCCACCAACACGAAGCTTTCATCCTTTCCCTGGTAACAATTTCTGATGTCATGGGCTCCTGCCATACCATAACTTTGGCCCTCTGCTTTCTCATAAATATTTCTGAAATTCTTCAGTTTTATTCTAGGTTCTCACCTGAAGTTTTCTTTTTTTATTTGCTTGTCTTTTTGGCCAGAAAAAGAGTGAGTTCCTTCATCCATTGTCTTAGATTAATGCCAACTCTGAGAGAAGCAGTAAATTTATCCTATCCAGAAGATACGATTGAGTAAGTAGGAAACATAGGCAAGTCAATTAAAAAGCTACTATCCAAAAATGAAGAATATAGTTACATATCAGAGTATAAAATAAACATAGGAAATACGGTATCTTAATATATGTACATAGTAGTCAGAATATAAAGTAATGAAACAATACTCCATTGACAGTAACACCAGAGTAAATTTAATAAGAAACATGCAAACTATTTGAGAGGAAATAAAATGCCTGTAGTACCAGCACTGTGAGAGGCTCAGGGAGGATTATTAAGAGTTCAAGTCCAGCCTGGACAACTTAGCAATTTAAGGAGAAGTGTCTCACAAAAAGGGGGGCAGTGGGGGCTTGGAATATAGCTCAGAGCACAGATCCTGGGTTCAATTTAGAAAAACACACACACACACACACACACACACACACACACATGCACCCGCTCACATGCATACACACAGAAATATATTTAAGCAAATACAAAGATTCAGCAAATTCTCCGATGAGAAGATTTTACATCATGAGCAAGTTAATTTCCCTTAACCTAATTAATGCATTTGATATATATGAAATAAGAATTTCAACAGATCTCCCCTAGTCGAGTACTATGCAAATTAATTCTAGATTCTTATAGGAAAATACACTGGCCAGGTTGTCCAGAAACTTCTACATAGAAGAGCTGTGTAAGGAACCCAGCCCTGCTTGAGATGCAGACAAACCCTAAAGTTCCCCTGATTAAAACAGTACATTTTGACATATGACAGAAAAAACAATGTCAGAAAGAAAATGTCTCAGATATGTGCAAAATTTAGGCCATGTTCAGGGCAATATTTCAATTTAGTGCATTAAGTGTGGGAAAAAGGAAGGCATTGGATCCATGATTTATATAGTCAACTAAAATAAACTTCAAAATAGAGAAACTTTTTCTAGGAACTAAAGGAAAATGCATGAATATTAAGTAGGGATGCCCCTTCTACATATGGCTTAAAATAAAGACTTAAAGATTATAATGTTAAAAGTGCTACATGAAAAAAATGAGGAAATATTAAAAGAAAATGTTTAAGACTTCTTTTTTAAATTGATAACTCATGTAACACAAAAGGTCTTGCACCTAAATATACATGAAGATTCTAAAAATTGCTTTTATAAAACAGCAGTTCAGTTATAAATGCACAGATGTATATACATTGTACAAAGAATACAGGAAATATAAATAGTCCTTAAATAATTTATGCAAGCAAAGATACAGATGAAACAAGAAAATATGCGCAGATCTCCTGACAATTAAGAAGTATATAATAAAATAGCAAGATTATACTAATTTCCACCTGGAAGACTACAGATTTTCAAGTTGGATATCTCAATCAAGAAAAGACATAAGAAGTTCAGAAGCCTCTTCACTGGTTGTTTGGTTACTAAATATATTAGAAAAACCTATCAAAGTTTTAAATGTTTATTTTCTTAGAGTCAATAATTTTATTTTTCAGGTTTTACCTTACAAATAGACACACATGTACAAACATAGGTACAGAGAGATGTTCGTTACAGTATCATTTAGAATATCTAAAACAAACGAAGAAATTGGAAGTATCCTAAATGATAGTCTGTAGTGACAAATTTTGATGTAGACCTAGAAAAATATTATGCAAAAATTACAAATAATGCATAGGTCTCTCAGGGGCTATAGTAGAATGTTTAACAAGTATTATAAAACAAAGTGAAGGATAGGCGATATGTGTGGGTGTATATATATATATATATATATATATATACACCGTATATATGATATATACCCTATATATAATATAATTTATTAGTTGAGGTTGAATATATATATATATATAATCTTCTAGTTGAGATTGAATCTAACAATGAATTATGTACCCAAATGAGGTTTTATTTTCAAAGTATACACTTTTAAGTTTTGCGAAAATTTTACTATGCAGCTGTTTAATTTTCAATAAATTAAGCTAGCTAAAATTGTGTAATTAAACATAAAAGGAGATCAAGGCAAACAAATTCCAACTCTTAGAACTAATTTTTGAGCATTAGTAATAGAAACAGTTCAAGTTCGTCCTGGAATAACTCTGATGTACTTTTGCACAAAAAAGTTTTTGGCAGCTTTACACTTTGTTTTATTTTATAAAGAGTTGGTTTTTAAAAAGCTTCTTACTGGGACCTGAATGCAAGTACTTTTAATATAATAGACTAGTGCTTCTCCAACCTTACCATGCATAGAGATCACCTGGAGATCTTATTAAATTGCAGATTCTGGTTCAGAATGTCTTCGTGTGGCCAGAAACTCTGTATTTCTAACTAGCAGAAGTGAGGCTGAGGCTATTTTTCCTGGCACTGCACACTGAATAACAAAAAAATGATCTTCCAGGAAAGCATAAATGAATTCTTCTTTTTTCAGTGCACCCTCAATCAATTTTGCTTTTTTTTTTACGAATAAGAATTGGTTGCAATCTCAGATGAGAAAGCTCTCACCTTCTGCAAATAGTAAACACTGGATTAGAATTTTTCTAAATTGGCTTTTGGCCTCTGTCACATGGAGAGATGGTTTGCAGCTGAATTCTTTACTTTAGTTCCTTGATCAGAAGGGTTGTACAGTTATCATTCTCTCCAAGTCTGAATAATGATATGCAATAAGCTATCAGTCATTTAAATTGCCAAAGACATGACTGAAGCACAGAGGTCCTTTACAGAGGAGGAGCACAGGAACAAGAGGAAATGTTTGATTGGAACCTGGCCCAGGGAGGTTTGAGTAAAAAAGTGGACACCTCCTGCTTCTTGATCATCCCTGAAGGATGAGATGCGTGGGGAGGTGGTGTAACAAGGTGGCCTTAATTGCCCTGATGGATTGAGGCTGTGGAGAGGACTGCAGCCTGTACTTAGCAAATTTTCTGCTCCCAATAAAGGGAAACATACACGAGCTGGTTATAGCAAATCAAAGTTGATGAAGTCTAAGATTTTCTTATCAGTTCCTTTCCAACTGCTCCAAGAAAAAGAGAGAAGAAAATTCCATGAAATTCTTGGAGGCAGAGAGGAGTCCCAAGCAGACGTCCCTCCTCTATCCTTAAAGGAAGACGAGGGAAAAATCTAAGCATATTGACCAAAAGAGTGCCTGTTTTCACTGAATCAGTGAGCCTGACACACTGACCTTCAAAAACGAATAATCAAAGTCCTCAACATCTGGACATGGAATGGTATATTTACTTTCGTCTTCAAGGTTACCTATGGTTCCATGTCAGCAAAATAGGCATATTTTGATTGTTGGACTCTAAAATTTGGAGACTCAAGATATGAAATTAGAACTAATACAGTAGCACACTTAACATTTTAGTTGTAAAGATGATATTTATGACAATTTTTATAAGAATGAATAATATATTAGCAATAGTAATGGGGCATTGACTAAAATAATTAAGGTATGGTAGACAACAAAATAGTAGGAATTCATTAAACCGTGCTTCCAAAGGATATGTGATAGATGTTTGTTTTAATTTTAAAAAACAAAACAACAACAACAAAAGGATAGAAATGATACAGAATTTCAAAAAAAGTAGGAAATTAACACTAGTTACTATATTACTTATTGTTTGCTATCTTAGAAGTAGTTGCTCAGGTTACAAGATCTAGGCATGAAAAAAATGATCAAGCAGTCAAACAATGAAAGCACAAACTCTTCTTTTCGATGAACTAACAGAGATTCATAGTATAGTTATCTATCTTGTATGTATATACATACACACACCTATATATGTGTACCTATTTACCTATAATTATTTCCCTTTCCCCTTTTGTACTTTTCCCTATGCTGCAATAAAATTTTTTTAAAAATAATGAGGGGTAGGGAATTTCTTTCTTTCTTTCATTTCTATGTGTACATGGAAATTTATTCCTTCTCTGATCAGAAAAGAAATACATAAATAAGCATGCCACTAGAGTTGGGGAACAGGATGAGAAGACGATCAATGTAGGCTCAGGTACTTGACCTGGTTTGGACTAGGGCATGGCTTAGGTCAGCCCCTGAGCGTCTGGGTGGAAAACAGAACCTCCTGTCAACTCCTGCCATAAGCTATAAAAAATAATGTATTCCACAAAGACAATTGCCTTTCCAAACTAATGGTGTGCTAAATGCTACTTTTGGAAGGGGGACAATAATTTTTCACTGAGAGGGAAGCCAGTGAACTCAGTCCAGCTTTATTTATGTGTCACTGTGTTTAGAATTGTTCCTCCTGCCCCTGTTGTTCCAGCGGCCCTTTGATATTTACGAGCTTTAAATCTCTTTCTCCAAGCTGTTCCACTTTTAGGGCTTGGCAACCTCAAGCCCCCTAGTTCTTTCAGAAAGCTTTAGGAAGTTGCTGTTTCACAATTTTCTCTCAATCAGAAAGTTCTCTCCTTTCTGGACCAAACTTGAACTGTAGCGACAACAGGGTGGTGAGTTGAAATGGGTTAGGATGGAGCTGGGGGCACAGTCAGTGGGGGAGGGGATATATTTATGAATTAGTATGAATTTGCTGTGGGTTGAATTGTGTCACCCCCAACAGACATGTTGAAGTTTTAAATTCTGGTACCTGTCGATGTGGACTTATTTAGAAATGAGGTCTTTATAGACAGAATTCAGATAAAATGAGATCATTAGAATAGTTCCTTTATTGCAAACGACTGCTGATCTTGAGAAATGAGAAGATGGGAAATAGATCTTGGAAAAGCAGAAACACAGGAGAACGCCAAGTGAAGACACTTGCAAAGATTGTCTTGCTGCAGCTGTGAGCCATGAAACCCAGTGATGGCGTGACAGCCACCTCCAAAGCCAGGAAGAGGCAAGGAGAGTTCCTCCCCTACATGTTTCAAAGAGAACATGACCAGCTAGCCACTCGGTTTTACACTTCTAACCGCACCAACTGCTAGCCAATAGATTCCTGTTGTTTGAAGCCTTGAAGTTTATGGTACTTCATTACAGCAGACCCTAGGATTTTAACCAGATTTTATGAACTGCCAAGTCAATGATAAAAATGATCATACATTGAGTGTGTAGCTATTGTGTGTAACTTCTTTCTTTTACCTTTCTACTCTTTCTAATAATCCCTTGCAGTGGATCTTAAGCTTCTATTTATGACTGAGAAAATTACATCTCAGGCAGGTTAGAAAAATGGTCCTGGTACCCCAGTTCACATGCAAAAGGATTTGACCCTGGTCTCAGTATCACCAAAGCTTACTGCTCCTAGCAGCCCTTAGCACGAATTCTGAAGGATAGGAAAACCCATCCATAACAATGAAAGAAAATTGCATGGGAGCAATAGAGGTTCAAGAAGAATGATAAGGATTGGAAAGGTTTTAGATGGGTGAAGCTTTGGGAAGGGCACTGGAAGGGAATGGAAGAAACAAAGCAGAGAGGATGTGACTGTCCTGACCCAGAGAGTTTATGGAAAATGAAGTGAGTGTGTGACTCGCTCGCCATTTACCCTCAGTTCTCCTCCCTGTGTCCCCAACCTTTATTCTGATCACAAGCTACACTTCTCACTCCATGTCACCTTGTGAAATTTACCCAGATTTGGAGAACATGAAGCATGATAGGAGCTGTGGGGTAGAGGTGGGGAGTGACCAGGAAGGGTTATTTGCTAGTCTCAGCTTCAGACTTGGTGTCTGGCACCATCTGGGACTTTACTATATGCCACAGATGCTTCACACTGCTATAGCAGAATAACACAGGGTGGATATTTTATGAAGAACAGAAATTTATTCCTCACAATTAGGGAAGCTGGAAAGCCCAACTAAGACCAAAGACCAGCGCCCCTGCAAGACAATATCGTAAGGGCTGCACCCTCCACGGGGAATGAAGCTGTGTCCTTTGGGCGGAGGCGGAGGGCACACAGGACCACATGCCCACTGTCAAGCCCTCAGCATTCACCCATTCGTGACAGCAGAGCCCTCATGGTGTAAACACCACCCCAAGGCTCTACCCCTCAGCATAATTGCACTGAGTTTACATTTTCTATGCGGGACTTTTGAGGGAAGCAGTCGGTCTGTAGCCCTGTGGTTCTGGGGCCTCTTCCCCAGCCTGGTCCTCACTGAGGAGCCCTAGGCTAAGATGCTGCTTTGCTGGGCCTCTCCTTGCATACCCTGCATCAGGACTGCTGGCCTTGGTGCATAGCAGCACCATCTCCTCCTTGTGAATGTCCAGACTTCGCAAAGCCGGCACCTTGCAGTCATCTGGCCTCATCATCTGCAGGGCCTGATGCAAACTGAAAATGTGGAGACCCTTGTTCCAAGAGCAGGAAAAAAGTCTGTTAGAGTTTTTTTTTCATTTTTCTACTCTCTTCTTCTCTCTTCCATCATTTTTTTTAGTTGCAGTATTGTTCAAATTAAAGTAAAAGAATTTAAAAATTGAGTTGGTGGGCATGAATTGTATCCATGTATTATATTGTGCTACTGAAGAGGCATAGGTAGGAAGATCTGAAGTTCAAGGCCTTCCTTGGAAACACAGCAAAGTCTCCTCTCAAAATGAGAAACATAAAGGGCTGGGGATGCAGCTCAGTGCTTGAGTTCTTACTTAGAACGTGAAGGTCCTGAGTTCAAATTCCTTGGCGGGAAGAGGGAGAGAGAGGCAGAGAAAGACAGACAGCATGCATTTCACTCTTACCAGAACAGTGGAAACTGCGTACAAGTAAATATGACTATTTTTATTGTACTTCTTAGGTTATGCACATTCTAACAAGCTACTTTTGAAGCCTACTGATGTGCAAAGAAAGACTTCACAAAGAAAAATCTGTGGGTTACCTGACCTCTCTCTTTCATTCCATGTCTTCATGTTCACAGAAAGCAGTTGGCCAGCACAGAGAAGTAACAGAGAAAGAAAGGGCAGGGGAGAGTTCTTGAGTTATTCATGCTTCTCATGACAACTCTCCTTTCTTTCTGGTTCTGAACGCTTGCTCCTCAGTGAACAGCCCACCTTGCTGGTCCTCTGACCTCCCATTTTCATGGACACTGCAAAGACTACATGCCAGTGGGTAACAAGTTTCTGGAATGGGTATATTTTACACACCATGTCTATCTCCTTTTCTCCATTGACTCATTGGACTTCATTTCTAAAGATTTAAGGTCAAAAGTAGAATTATGAAGAATTTCAAGATAGTGATAGAAGACCACTAAACCAAGTCAGGAGCTGAGCATGAGTACACAGGTCACACACTGTGAAACTGGCCCTCCCCTTCCCCACTGCCTTTGTTACTTTTCTCTCATTGCTGGAACAAAATACTGACACCCAAAGCTAAAGAGGGGAAAATTTATTTAGCTCACAATTTATGGAGGTTTCAGTTCAGTCCATAATTGGCTGTCTCTTAGGTAGGGTGGCATGGCAGAGGGGCAACAATTCATGGCAGTGGAAGACAATCAAAGGAATGAGGGGTGGGGCACAGAGAGAGTGAGCAAAAGAGAGAGGCACAGAGAGACAGAGAGATGCTTCTTTCTTCCCTTGCATCATATCTAGTCTACTGGGATTAGGGTGGTGCCAGTCCAATCAGTGAACTAATCCAGCAATTACCCTCAATCCCGGCACCCTTATTCCCAGCACTGCACCACTAATCAATCACATACTCTAGATTCAGCCACTTCCAAAAAAGCCCCATCTAAAACTGCATAAGGCATTGTGAGCACATCTAGACCCAAACCATAACATCCCCACTGTGGTCAACTGGGCCAGCATCTCTTTGGATCACATACTTGATGTTCTGGATTGAATTATCTTCTCTGGGTTCTGTTTTCCAGCTTTTACCCTCACTAATGCAAACAAATCTCAAAATACAGTTGGGACAAACTGTAGAGGGGTGTTATGAGGATTAATTAAAGCAGAATAAAGTTCTTACTTCATCTGGGCTTCAAGGAATGAGAAGGGAGAGGAAAGGGAGGAAACCTGGCATGCTGAATGCCACATTGGACATGTTGATAGGGGGAATGAGCCAAACTACACAAATTAAGATGCATTGCCAGTTATGCTAGTTATTTCTCTCTATAGCATCCACGTTTCTGTATAATAAACATCACGATCCTATAGAATATTTGTTTTCTCTGGCAAGTCAGTTTGTGGTGCCATTAAATGTTGATTACCCTGTAAAACTGTTCATCCTTTTGATGTCAAACTTGCCAAATACTCTTTTAGAACAACATCCTAAAATTCCCGAGTCACCTTCAAAAACATGCCATCATTTGCAAAAAGCCTTAAAAGCTTAAAAGAGCACAAGGACAATAAGGTGACAAACTTAACTTCAACTTCTTCATCAAATGCATTCACTTACTTGCTCACATTAAGGGCTGGATTAGGAGGGCTATTTGTAGAAATCAAACCAGTAGGACAATGGCTTGCTTCTTATGTATATCAGGTCAAGGAATATTTGTGGTAGGTTTAGTAAGTGCCAAAAATGAGCACAACTATTATGGTTTAGATGTAGAATGTCCCCCCTCCCCAAAGCCTCATGCATTCAGAGGTAGGGATTTGGAAGATGCCTGGATCACGGGGGTGCTGGACTCATCAGTCGGGTGTGACCTACAGGAGTATAGTTCCTTCCTCAGCCTCTCCCTTTCCTCTCTGTTTCATAGCAGCCTTGGGTTGAGCCCTCTGTTTTCTTATTTTGGCTTTGGAGTTAACCAACCATGGACTGAAACCCTGTGAAAAAATAAAGCCCTTCTCCTGTGATTCGAGCATATTGGGTATTTTATGCCAGAGGCAAAAAAAGTGACTAAGATAAAAACCCAGCCTGGACTTTCACAGAGCTTTTGTCCCTGGTGCAAATGGGAAGATGGATAAAGCAAATTTATGTCAACTATGATAACAGGGAGCAGAGGAAAGGGATGCAGAGCAGGGAATGGGGAGAATGCTGTCATGTGAGGTATTTAATCAGGGAGAGCCTCTCTGGTTTGAGAGTTTTTGTTTATTTAATTAATTTTTAATTTTAATTTTTATATGTACATTATCCATTATTAAAATGTATTTCAAAGGTACTGCAATGCATTTGAAAATGTATCCTTGAACTTATTGCTGAACTTACCAGTTTTACTCATTTACAATCCTTTCCTTACTGAATTTAATGGTCTTGTTCTAAAGAACCATTACTTCCCAGCATTACAAATATAAACCATGGAGTTCATTTTTTAGTAGATGGTGATTGCTGTCTTTAAAATAAATGCAGTGACTAGCTGCACAGAGGTTTGAGCTCTGCCCAGCCCAGTGTCCCAGCACAATCCATCAGGGAAGCATCCGGCCAGCCTCACAGGACACAGAGCTACCAAGCCCAGCCCAGCCTAGAGTCCCAGAGCTGCTCATCAGGGAGTGACCAGCATAGCTACAGGGCCTTGAATAATTTGAGCTCTACCCATTAGAATACAAGGTGCTAGCTCCATTGTTCAGGGGTGCAGCCACGCAGCAGGTCCTAGTGTTTGCAAACACCACCCACCAGGGTCAAGGACCTGGCACCATATGCCTGGGGCATGCTCATGCTTGCCCCCATGCACCAGAGGCTCTGAACTCCTAGCAGCCAGATGCAAGGTCCTGGTGGTGCCATACTCCAGGGTGTGCTCCACCTAGCTACCTGGGTCCCAGAGATTCTGAACTCCACCCAGTTAGGTGAAGGTCCAGTGCCACACCCTGGGGGTGCATCTCTGCTAGTCACCTGGGTTGAGGAGCTTCTGAACTCTACACAGCCAGGTTCTAGGCCCCAGTGACAAGCTCCAGGGGTGTGCCCATGCTAGCTGCAGGGAGGATACAAACTTTGTCCAGTCCAGTGTCCTGGAACAATCCAACAAAGTATATCATGGAAACACATGGCCAGCCTCACAGAGCATAAGGATCCAGTGTCATAGTTTGGGGGTGTGCCCTGTCTAGGCATGAGGATACTGGAGGATTGAAGTTCTACCCAACACAGTGTTCCAGTGCAATCCATCAGAAGGCTCCCTGGCCAGCGACACAGATCCCAGAAGAAAATGACAAAACAAAAGAATAATATGCATTTTCAGTCCCCCAGCCCACTGAGAACAAACCCAAGAGACACTGAAATGGTAGTCACTGGGAATCACACAACTGAAATTTCTGAAATGACAGCAACTGAAGTAAAGAAACAACTCCGTGAAGTTATAGAGGAAATCAGATCAGAAATAATCTCTCAACTAAAAAATGAAATGATAAACATTGTGAAAGAAATGCTATGTGTATCTAAAGAAGATCAAGATAAAAAAAGAACATAAAAAATAATGGAAAATTTGAATGAACAAAATAAGACACAAATAGAATGCATGAAACAGATTCAAAGGGAAATTCGGAAAATTAAAAATTCCATTGCAAGGTGGCAAAACCATTTGAATGAAGCTGAAGCTGGAGTCTCAGACCTTGAAGACAGCATGGGAGCCTACGATCACAAAAGAAAATATCTCTTAAAAATAACAAGGAACCAGGAAACAACAATTCAACAGCTGCAAGATGATGCGAAGAGAAACAATATGACATCAATAGGTATCAATGAAAAAACAGGGGTCTATATGAATGACCTGTGAAGACTATTTGCAGAAATAATAGCAGAAAACTTTTCAAACATGGGAAGAGAATCTGATATACAAGTAAGTGAGGCACACAGAACCCAAATTAACCATAACCAAAATAAATCTTCACCCAGACATATAATGATTAGGGTATCAGAAATTCAGCACAAGAACAGAATACTGAAAGTTGTCAGAGGAAGGAAGCTGATCACCTATGAAGGAAAGTCTATCAGAGTCACGGCAGACTTCTCAACACAAACCTACAGGTCAAGAAGAGCTTGGAGTGAAGTATTTCAAATCCTGAAAGGAAACAACTTTCAACCCAGATTGATGTATCCTGCAAAACTATCTTTAAAGATTGATGGAAAAATAAGATACTTTCATGACAAAGAACAACTGAAGAATCTTATAGCCACCAAAACAACACTACAAAGAGTACTGAAAGACACTCTAGAAAGAGACAAAGATAACTACAATCATAAGAACAGCAGCAAAAGGATACCACTAAGCAGGGCAAACAATTAAACAGAAAATATAGAAAACCAACAACAGAAAGATAATATGATAGGGATGAGTCAGTACATATCAGTTATATCAATCAATGTAAATGGTCTTAGCTCACCAATAAAAAGAAACAGACTGGCAGAGTGGGTTAAGAAATAAAATCCAACAATATGCTGGTACAAAAAACACATTTAACTCAAAAGGAAACTCATAGACTAAAAATAAAAGGACGGAAAACAATACTCCATGCAACAGGAACCCAGAATAAAGCAGGGGTAGCTATGTTGTTTGCAGACAATGTGAACTTCAAACCGAGAATGATCAGAAGGGATAAAGAAGGTCTATACATACTTGTTAGGGGAAAACTTAAAAAGGAAGAGATTAGAGTCATAAATACATATGCACCAAATATGGCAGCACCCAACTATGTAAGACAAATCTTAATAGATATGAAAAACCAAATAAACAATAATACAGTTATAACGGGGGACCTTAACACCTCTTTGTCAGAAAGAGACAGATCAACCAAGCAAAAAATCAGCAAAGAAATAATAGAACTGAATCAAACTTGTGAACAAATGGACCTAATGGATGTGTACCAAGTGCTCCACCCATCAACATCGGAATACACATTATTCTCAGCTGCACATGACTCATTCTCTAAAATAGATCATATACTAGTCCACAGAACAGGCTTAAGTAAATGCAAAGGAATTGAAATAATTTTATGCATATTATCTGACCATAGCACAATAAAATTGGAAATTAATGACAAAAACCCCCACAAGAACCCCATAAACACATGGAAATTAATTAATACTATTCTAAACAATCAACAAGTCACAGAAGAAATTAAACAGTATCTACAATTGAACAAAAATGCAAATACAAATTACTGGAACCTGTGGGATACAGTGAAAGCAGCCATCAGAGGGAAATTTATAGCACTAACTTCCCACATCAGAAAAACAGAAAGAAGACACAAAAACAATTTAATGTTGCACCTCAGACTTCTAGAAAAAGAAGAGCAAGTCAAGCCTAAAGCCCAAAGAAGGGAGGAAATTATCAAGATCAGAGCAGAAATTAATGCAATTGAAACTAAGAAAACAACACAAAGAATTAATGAATTGAAGAGTTGGTTCTTTGAAAGAATAAATAAAATTGATAAGCCCCTAGTCAATCTTATCAAAAAGAGGAAAGAAAAAACTCAAATCCATGTAATAAGAATTGAAAAGGGTGAAATCACTACAGACCCTGTGGAAATACAGATCATCAATAGCTACTTCGAAAATCTTTACTCACATAGGTTCGATAAACGCAGAAGAAATGGACAGATTCCTAGAAACCTGTAAATTACCAAAGCTGAATCAAGAAGATGAAAAACTGCTGAATAACCCAATTTCAGCTAATGAAATTGAAAATGTAATTAGAACATTACCAACAAAAAAAGCCCAGGTCCTGACGGATTCACAGCTGAATTCTACAAGAAATTTAGGGAAAACTTAATGTCAACACTCCTGAAACTCTTCAAGGAAGTTGAAAGGGAAGCAAGTCTCCCTAACTCATTCCTGGAAGCAAGTATTACCCTAATACCAAAACCAGAGAAAGACCCAACCAAAAAAGAAAATTACAGGTCAATGTCCCTAATGAACATAGATACAAAAATCCTCAATAAAATACTGGCAAATAGAATACAGCAAGTCATCAGGAAGATTATACACCATGATCAAGTGGGATTTATCCCAGCAATGCAGGGATGGTTCAACATATGCAAATCAATAAATGTAATACACCATATCAACAAGGCCAAGGACAAGAATCACAAGAACATCTCAATAGATGCAGAAAAAGCTTTTGAGAAAATCCAACACTCATTCATGATAAAAAAAAAACCCTACAGAAAATCAGAATAGATGGTCTCTACCTCAACCTGATAAAAGCCATATATCATAAACCAACAGCCAATATCTTACTACATGGAGAAAAACTGAAAACTTTCAACCTAACATCAGGAACAAGGCAAACATGTCCACTATCACCACTCCTATTCAATATAGTTCTAGAAACATTAGACAGAACAATTAGACAAGAGAGAGAAATAAAATGAATAAGAATAGGAAAGAAAGAAGTAAAATTATCATTATTTGCAGATGATATGATACCCCAAAAATCCATTGAAAGACTTCTAGATGTAATAACCAAATTCGATAATGTTGCTGGATGTAAGGTGAACACTCAAAAATCAATAGCATTCCTGTGCACAAACAAAAATCTCCTTGAAATAGAAATAAGGGAAACCACACCCTTCACTATAGCATCCAAAAAAATCAAAATACTTAGGAATCAATCTAACAAAGGAAGTAAAAGATCTGTACAGTGAAAATTACATTACTCTGAAAAAGGAAATCGAAGAGGATTTCAGAAAATGGAAAGATATTCCCTGTTCATGAATACGAAGAACAAACATTGTGAAAATGGTCATTCTCCCAAAATTGTTATATAGATTTAATGCAATCCCAATAAAAATACCACTTGCATACCTTACAGACCTAGAGAAATCATCCCTGAAATTCATCTGGAAGCAGAAGAGACCTAGAATAGCAAAGGCAATTCTGACCAACAAAGGTAAGGCAGGAGGCATCACAATCCCAGACTTGAAACTATATTGCAAAGCTGCTGTGATAAAATCAGCATGGTACTGAAATAAAAATGGACCTGAAGATCAATGGAATAGATTGGAAGACACAGTCACAACTACAAACACACTCAGCCACCTCATCTTTCACAAAGGGGCCAAACATGTACATTGGAAGAAAGATAGCCTCTTTAAGAAGTGGTGCTGGAAAAACCGGATTGCCGTATGCTGTGAACTAAAACTAGATTCATGTCTGTCACCATGCACTAAACAAAAGTCAAAATCGGTCAAAGATCTGAATATTAAAACAGAGACACTAAATTTACTTGAAGACAAAGTAGCTAAAAATCGTGATGATATAGGAGTAGGCAGAGAGTTCATGAACAAAAATCAAACTGCACAGGAATTACTTCCCAGAATCAACAACTGGGATCTCGTCTTATTAAAAAGTTTTTGCACATCAAAGGAGATCTGCAACAGAGTTTAAAGAAAACCCATGAATGGGGAAAATATCTTGGCCAACTGTCCCTCAGACAAAGGATTTCTATCTAAACATATAAAGAATTAAAAAAAATCTACCCCTAAAATTCAAGGACCCAATCCAAAAATGAGTATCTGAGATGAATACACACTTCTCAGAGAAAGTAATACAAATGGCAAATAAATATATGAAAAATGTTCAACATCAATGGTCATTTGGGAAACGGAAATTAAAACAACACTGAGATTCCATCTTATTCCAGAAAGAATGTCCAAGATAAAAAATCAATTAATAACAAATGCTGGAGGGGCTGTGGGGAAAAAGGAACTCTTCTCCACTGTTGGTGGGAGTGTAGACTGCTGCAACCACTGTGGAAATCAGTGTGGAGATTCTTCAAAAAGCTAGGATTAGAGATCCCATTTGACCCAGCTATCCTGCTTCTGGGCATTTTTCCAGAAGAATTGAAAGCATCATACCACAGTGATATCTGTGCACCCATGTTTATAGCAATCCAATTTGTAACAACCAAATCTTGGAAACAACCCAAATGTCCATCAATCAAGGAACGGATAAAAAATGTGGTATTTTTTTTACAATGGAATACTACCCATCTATCAAGAAAGATTGCATTGAGACTTTTATAAGTAAATAGACATGACTTAAGACCATACTCATAAGTGAAATAAATCAAACTCACATGTGTAAATGCCATATTGTCTCCCTAGTGTAAGAAACTGAAGCAATATATACAATTCAAAATTTACAATAAATACTGTGTAAGGATAAGAAACTGCTCAAAGAGCAAAAGTAATTGGGATAGGGGAAAGAAGGAAAGAAGGAAGGGAAAAGGAAAAAGACATAAATTTGTATATAGGTATACATAAGATAGCTAAAATGACTATACTACTAAATGTGTTAGTTATTGAGAAAGAATAGGTTTATTTATTTATTTATTTATTTATTTATTTATTTTTTGCACCAGGGATCGAACACATGACCTCATGCCTGCCAGACAGGTGCTTAAGCCACTGAGCCAAACTCCCAGCCCTAGTTTTTTGAGGCAGTGTCGCACTATGTAGTTCAGGCCACCCTTGCACTCATGTTGTAGCCCAAACCAGCCTGGAATTCACAATGCTCCTCCTACCTCAGCCTCCTGAGTGCTGGGATTAAAGGTGTGTGCCACCATGCCTGGCCCTGAAAAAGAACAGTTAATACTCATAGAATTAGATCCATTTTACATGTCTGTGTCTGTTAATGTAAACAACCCTGTTGAAGGTAATGATATGCAATATTGCAACCATTGTCAAGTTCCTATCATCTTGTTTTGTAAACCTATAATGTTACTGCTTTGGATTTGCTTTTGTGGTTTGTTTGTCTCTTTTGCTTTTTGTCTTTCTTTTCTGTGTCTTTTTTCCCTTAAATAAAAAAAGTAAATAAAAGAAAATAAATGCTGTATGTTTTAATATTGTAAAGCAAGATGCCCGTGCACACACACACACCACCACCACCAACAACAACAATAACAGCAACAACGACAATAGTTATTCTATTCCATGTGTGGGTTTTGCCTAGTAAAATGAGTTTCTTAGGTACCACATTAGAATAAATGCTGTAACTGGCACCGTTGATGCAACAACCTCAGATGTAATGGTTCAATTTCAGATTCTACTGAATATTGCAGAAATCACTTTTTTGCTTCTGGTGTGTCACTTGCCTTTTGAGAAATAGCATGTCATGGTGTCACCAAGGGGTAGAGAGATGCATATGCTCTGAGGTCAGACCAAGAAACTAGCAAAGTGCAAGATCCATCGGAAGGGAGGTGGAGTCTCAGCTTCCATCAAGATGAATTTCTAAATGGCATCTTCCTGCTTGCACACAGGAGTAGGACAATTTTTTCACTTTCACTGTCACTTTTGGTCTACAGAGGAATTTCCAGATGTGTTTGAAGTCTTTGAGATGCAGGTAGGTTTTACCTGAAAATAATCACAGAAACTACCATATAGCCCTCACCAACAAAACCAGGAAACTCAAACAGATCTAGAATCAACTAAAAATCTATATTAAAGGAAATATTCTCAGCACTAATACATCAGAGCCTTCAGTACGAGAAGACTCACTGTGACACTCAGAGGGGTGAAGGCCACATGAAGAAAGAGGTGACAATGGGTTCTTCAGAGAGAGCAAAGTTCCCTGGAAGGCATTCTTGTAAACATGTAACTGATGTATTTGAAAATGGCTCAATAATGAGATTATTTCCTGCCTGGAGTAAGACTTAGAATTTCATACCCATGTTCACTTATACCTAACTGCAGTGCAGTCTTACCACTGGCTACTTTAGCCTTGCTATGACTGTAGCAGATGGAACATGGGATATAAAAATCCTGAGACCTCGGTTTAATCAAGAAACATAAATCTGAAGTACGCAAAGCAATGAGAAGCTTGAGATGCTTGTGAGGTGAGTCAGGGGGATAGCAGTATCTAAATATTTGAAGGAGATCCTGTAAGATTGTTAAGCCAGGCAAAGGGACATTTGCCTATAATCTCAGTACTTGGGAAGCTGAGGCAGAATTGCCATGAGTTTGAGGCCATCCTGGGTTATGTAGTGCGTAGTGTGTTCAAAGTCTGCCTGAACTACACAGTGAGACCCTGTCTCAAAAAAACAAAAACAAAGACAAAAAAACCAAACCAAACCAAACAGATAAGCAAACAACAACAACAAAAAAATCAACCACACAAAAAACCTACAAAAAATTAAAAAAGATATTTTTGAAACTTATTTTTAGCCCCAAACATGTCTAAAGTTAAACATGGAGTGTCTCTTTCCTATCCTTTCCCATCTTTCTGTAGGATGGTTGGTATTTGCAGTTGGCATGGCTCCACCTGCTCCATTACAAGCACAAATCCATGTTCTGATTGAACAAGAATTTAGTATTATTTCTTTGTGTCTTTGCTTAGCTAAACTCAGAGATTAACTGGTTTTTAAGGGAAATATTTTCCCTCTGGAGAACACACTGTCCCCTAATGTCACTCCCTGTGGTTTAAATTGAGACAGTGTTTGATTTTCCATCAAAAGTAACCCGTGAGACAAAGTCAGTGCAGTTGTTTATTTGGGAGGGGATTCTAGGTGATGGAACAGAGAAACAGAGATAGGAAAACAAAGAAATGTCTGTACAAGGTTTATTGTGCAGCTGGTTTCTATAGTGAACAGCTGAGGTGGAAGTTTACTGGAGTGAGCTAAGAAACCTTATAGAATATTCATAGTAATTTTTCCTTTGAAACCTGTGCAACTATTCAAGGACTCCATCCACCTCTGGTTGGAGATTGTCCCAAGAACATCAGCCCCATGCATGTCTAGGGTGCATTTCAGGTCCAGCTGAGAGCGCTCCCATGGCCTTGGAGAACCCCTTGGTGCCAGAACAGACACTCAGCAGGTGCCATGATTGGCTGTCATAACCTGATCAGTACATCCCCAGGAAGATTGGGAAAATGGTGATTGAGTTATGACGATTTTCTGACTCAGTCATGGCCAGGTATAGTCAGGATACATTTTTAATAGTTGGAGGAAATAAAAAAATCTATTTTTTTATCCACTGGGCTTGAAAACACAACAAATGCAAGGTCTGGATTACTGCTATTGATGTGTGAACGTGTGGGAACACCAACAAGTAAGCCCAGAGAGGAAGCAAGCAAAACTAGGCTCTCAGGGTATTATAGCTGGACGCCATTGTGCCTTAAAGTCCGCTGACAGCCTGGTATTTTAACTTTTCAAACTACCTTTCTTATTTAATAAGCTGGTTTGAATTAGGGTTCAAATTGAACATCTTCAACTTGGTGCTCATCAGAGTGTAGCGTTAGTCCAGCAGCAAGAACATCATCTAAGAACCTCTTAGAAATGCAGAGTCTCTGGCTCTACCCACCCTTACTGATGCAGAGACTGGAAAGGGTGGTGGGATGCAGGAAGCTGTAGTTTAACAAACCTCCCAGGGGTTGCTTACGCATGCTAAATTTTAACAACTACTACTCAACTGATGCCTTAGGCTGTCCATGCAGAAGTCCATATCATTGGCAAGAGGAATAAAAATAACTTTCAATATTTAAGATAAAACAAAGCAATTTTTAATGTAGTTTGATATTTGGAGCAAGCATTTCTCACACGTTTTTACACAAAACGTGCTCAGAATTCAAGAGCAATCACAGTAACTTCAAGAATTCCAGGGTGACCTACAAGGGCACCGCAGAAAGGGCTGCCATATATTTTTCATTTTTCCTTATTAAAATTTTAGATTTATCTTCACAGCTCCGCTCATTAGAAGGATTGAAAGCTGAAAAATGAAGACAAGAGCTTTAGTTTTATTTCTTTCGTTTTTAGTTATTCTGATCCAAACCAGATACCAGAACAATCACAGTGGATTTCTTTTTTCCCATAGCAAGGGTGTCTGATGAAATTTCATTTATACTTGTTGAATTTCTTGGTTCTGTTAATGGTACCAAATAAGGTCACCTTTCAGACATTTAATGGTACAAAGTAACTTTTCTATTGTCAGATTTCCTTAAAATAATTAATTAGGAAATATTGCAGAGAAATATACCCTGCATTGTCCCTTAATGCAACATAAAAAATAGAAGTTGGTTTATTAGCTTACCTCATCGATGAAGTTAAATCTCATAAATTTGAGAGAAGACTCATGTTCAGTAAAGAAAATTATATGAATTTTAAAAACAGAGGTTTATTTCAAGTGTGTATAAATTGTAAGGCTATTAACAAATTATGTGTGAATCAAAATCCAGTAGAATCTCTTTTAGTTTCTAATTAAGAGTTGCAGATAGAAAAACTGAATATTCTTAAGTTCAGGAAGACAACTGATATTTTGAAATTGCTTAAATGATGCTTTTCTGAAACATTGTACCACTGTACAGTTGCAGGCAAAATTCCTTCTTCATAGATTTAGAAAGCTCCAAATTGGGCTTCTAAAATCAGTTATTTAGAATCTCACATAATCTTTTCCATAAACACCAAATGATAAAAAGTGCTCAGATGGAAATGGAATGCTGCAAACTAACAGAATTATTTTTCTCGTTCTTCCGGGCACACAGCTAAACTACATTACCCAGACTCCCTTGTAGATGGGTGAGGCCATGTGACCTTAGCAATGAGAGTAAAAGTGTTATGTGGGTCACTGGCTGACCCTAAAAGTATCTCCCACAAGATCCTGATTCTCTACTTTCTCGTTTCCTTTGTAGAAGGCAGTAGCAGGCTTCAATGCCCCAGGACAGAAGTCTGCATACCACATCCTATGGGCATTTGTTTTAATAAATAAAGTTTCAGTGCAGCACATCTGTGTTCATTTATTAATGTTTCATTTGTGGAAAACTATACACTAACTATGGCTGTAGTTGCAACACAGTCCATATGGCTCATAGATCTGAAAATATTTACTATTTGGTCTTTTAAAAATAAAGTTTATTGTTCTCTGTCCTAGAGGTTTGTGCTTAGTTTAGATAGAAGCACCCTGGGTCCTCAAGTGACTACAAAACAAATTATATTCACCCCCTCTCACACACACACACTGCACTAGATTACAATAAAAGCAAGAAATACATTTTCATTTTGTTTAACATCAAGAAATGGAGTAGAGGGCATAAAGCCAGATAGCAATGTGAACCTTTATTATAGCACTTGAGTAGACCTACACAAATAATATGTGGGAGTAGTATCCTATTCTCAACACACCAGTGTGTACTAAGCTCTACTGATGCTAGTATAGCAAAACTGGCCACTCCCTCCCTCCAAACTCTCTCATACTTTGTGGCTGAGGCTGAGCCCTGGGGAGCCGTGTTACTATATGTGTATGGAGAAAGTGAAGATACAGATACGAGTGCCCAGTTCTCTCCCAGAAGCTGACTCTCCAGGGTGTGGCATCAGTACCACGGGCAAGGTTTGAAGATTGGGGAGGTGAAGAAAGAGTGATTATTCTCACACAGGGACTGTTGACAGATTGTGTTCATGTGTTGGCATCTGTCCACGCTGAATAGAAAATCTTCAGAGTATGATCTAATTACAAATACTAGGCTGTGAGTCTATAAAACAATGATTCTGCATGTTGGAAATGTCTCAACTACAGTTTGAGGTTCAGAACTTCCTCTTCATAAAATGGAGATATGCATTATTTTCTTGTCCTCTGTAAAAAAGGACCATATATTTTCCCCAAATCCCATGGATTAAATTTGCCCCAAGAGCTCTGAAATGCTTAGATTTTATTGTATTATCTTTTCTGCCACAAATATTTGCTACAACTTTCTTGTATTTTGCTAGCCTTATAACTCCTTTGGAATAGATCCTAGCATCTCCAATGTTACATTCTGAGACTTGGGATGCCAGCTAGCCATTTTCTCTACATTAATAGGCACCAAAGTTCTGTCCTCAGGGTAGTTTTCTGATTGCTGACTATAATAAGCAGTGTCACTTACACAATAAAAAGTTTTATGTGAATTTTTTTATTGTCTCCTCCTGGAAAATTATAGTCATGGCTCATCCAGCAGATGGGTGAGGCCGCAGGCTGAGCGCATCTGTTTCCCCTTTACATGGTCACTCTGGTTCCGTCTCCAGCAAAGAGGCAAATTTCCCAAGTAATCACTGCAAGTCAAATATAGGGAACAGGACAGGTTCTGCGAACATATTCATAACTCTGCTCACCATTGTCCAAACTGACCTCTGTCCATCATCTTTCATTTATGGTTGCATGGGGCACATTTTTGTGGTATCACAGTATGGGTTCCTCAGAGGCTGGCCTTGAGCAACACTTTCAGTATAAATAGTTTATGTGAGGGGAAATCCCTGAAAATATTGGCAGGACTATGTGAACAGGAGACAGAGAAAAGAAAGTGGCCAATCAAAAGTAAGCTATCAACCACTGTAGGCACCTGAGTTTTAATTCCCAATTCCCATTGGGCTGTCAGGAAGTGTGAAGGGCAGGGGGAGGCATGACCCAGAATAATCCCACTGAAAGGGTTGGGTACCAGTGCCCATCAGTCACAGGCGGACAGTTGTTTGCTGTAGTGTCCATCACTTGGAAATTCCAGCATGTGGAAGAGAGGGTGAAGTGGGCATGTCAGTGCAACGAAAGTCCTCAGGCAGTGAAAGGCTGACAGTGGGCCTTGAAAGTCAAGTTGCCATGTAGAAACAGGAAAGAGCATGTCATGTGGTCCCCACTGTAAGCATCTCCCACACCTGAGCAGAAAAGTGTCACTTTAGGACTTTCCCTCAGACCTGAATTAGTAGGCCGTGCTTCTGACAAAATGGAGCTTTTGGCGAAGGCCTTGGGTGCTTTCTTCCATCTTGATTTCATCTTCATTTGGGGATGGCTCTGCAGGTGAATTGGGTACCTGGGAGCTTAGCTTCTGAGGGATTTGGAAGGACACCTGTATTTCAGAACCTTTTGATATTGTGACATCTGAAATTCTAAAATTAAAATGTGTATCTTTAATCAGCATTTACCACCCCAGTTAAATTATAAGTTCTCTAAGGGCATGGAAAGTGAATTAGGACCACTTTCATCCAACTGCAGAGTCAATACTCCCACTGGATTGGTTTTCCAAGGTGTCTGATATGGAAATGTTTGTGGATGACATGGAAAGGTGGATGATGCTGAATTTGCTTTGACCTTCCCAAACCCAGATGCCACTGGTACCATGAACTAGTAGTTCTCAACCCTTTCCATGTTGGGATCTACTCCAGGAGTTCCTTACATCATTGATTTGGAAGCATACTGGTTATCTTCTAAGATGGCTCTAATGGAAAGCAAAGGATGAAAACCACTGCACTGAATACTTTCGAGTTCAGAAAGGGGACCCCAGAAAGTGTCTTGGCTATTACTGAACATCAAATTGCCATAGTGAAGTTAACACCATCAAAACAACACTCAAGGTTTATACCCAAATTCCAGAATCTGTCCCTCAGGGTTTTCCATTTGCTTGGGGGAAACTGCTGGGAGTCTTCATGTCCTGTAGTGAGCAAACACTAGAAGCTTTGCCATCTAAATGCATCTGGAAAGTGATCTCTTCTTATTTATGCCTTTGCTACAGGGTTGAAATTTATGCTGCTTGATCACCTGTGTTATGGCTCTGGCCTCCTAACTCATCTGCCTACATTTGTTTTTCTCTGAAGGCATGTCTCATGAGCAGCAAGCAGCAAGTAGAGCCCCATGAATCCTAATGCATCATGTTTTTTTCTTCTGTTCAAAACCTTCAATAATTTCTCATCTTATGATGGGTAAAAGCCTGAGTTTTATATATTCTTTTTTTTAAATTTTTTTTTATGTTGAAGAGAATAAAGCCAAACATAATAGAATAGAGTCAATCAAAACAAAGCAATGAACATGATACATGACTTCAAAAAAAGGAAATCAATAATGGCTACCATAATGTCTCTTGTTATCTTCAAAATAACTGCCCATACCATCAGTTTTGTATATTCTTATGTGACCTACATCTAGCAACATCAGGCAGAGTGTATTCCTCTATGGACAAAATCCTTTGGTTAAGAAATTATAACTGCAGGGTTAAAAAGAATTAAATAGGTATTGTGGAACTCCTGAAAAAATAAAATATGCTAAGAATCACTATGAAGTCTCCAAGGAGATGTTTTACGTAGCACGTTTTAAACTTAGCTAAAACAAAAGCAAAAGCAAAAACAAACCTTGGAAACCTCAGTTTTCCAGTGACATTGATGGTTAGCATCTTTACCTGCCTACAGGAAATAGAGTTAAACAGGCCTGAAAAAACATTATCACTTCAGCAGAAACAAGAATGGTGTTGAAAGATTGGTCAGCTTTCTTATCTTTGCAGCCAGATCTAAGATACTAGTTGTCTTGGTTACTTTTCTCTGCTTGCTGAGACCAAATACCTGATACCCAAAATGAGGAAGGAAAGTTTTACTTAGCTTACAGTTTTTTGGAGGTTTCAGTCCATACTCAACTGATTCCAAGGCAGGGTGGTGTGGCTAAGGGGCAACCAATCCTTCATGGCTGTGGCAAGTGACAAGAGCAAACAGGGCAAAAAGGGAAAACATGCCTCCTTCCCTCCCTTATATTGTGGGCCAGCTACCTGCCCCTGGGCGGGTGCAGCCCTCACACCACCAATCCCAGTGCTAGACAATGAACCGATCACAAACACTAGACTCAGCCACCTCCATGACTGCATGGGGCTTGGGGGTCCATCCAAACACAAATCATAGCACTAGCTGAATGACTAAATTCTGTTTTCTATGATTTTCCCTCTCTCCCTCCCTTTCTCTCTTTCCCTCTCCCTCTCCCACTCCATCTCCCTCTCCCTCTTTCTGTTTCTTTCTTTCTTCCTTTCTCTTTTTTCATGCTGGAGATTGAACTCAAGACATTCTCATTCTAATATATCCCCAGTCCAGTTTTGATTTTCATTCTGAATCAGGAAATCACTAAGTCAGTAAGCTGCCCAGACTGGGCTTAAAATTATGACCTCATTGTCTGATTGTCTAATAGTTTACCACTGGGTAATTGTCTAACGACCAGGTGCTCTCCCTAATTTCTGCATTTGATAATAAAAGCACATCTAGAGGATTAGTTGTGTCCATGTAAGACAAACAGACAGACAGGCAGGAAGAAAGAGAAAGACTAATTCAGCATGTCTTTAAGAATGGTTGCTAGGTGGTTGTTATTATGAGGAATGGTGGAATAAGACAAAACAATGATACCTTACATACTTAAATTAGTATAAGAACTGTTTTACTTTACATGTAAAAACACATACATTTCTTAAGATATTAATAAGTGTATTTTTGCTACTTACATGTACAATTCAGATATGCTAAGAACCCTTAAGGATGAAGGTAGCATTTAAGTAAATTGACATCAATAGAGAGCGTCAGCCATGCTGGGAGGACCAATAGCTCATTTGGTAGAAAGAAATCCGCTGATTTATGAATTTTATTGCTATGGTGCTTTGCTTTTACAAAGCAAGGCTTCGGTTTTTTTCTGGAATAGGCATATAGAGAATATTTTCTATTCCTCTGTGACTTACTCCATTTTGACAGTAGTGACATTAGCGACTTTTTGAAACTCAGCTGTAACTTTAAAAGTCTGCCATGCTAACTCATGGAAAGTAATGTACAGCAGTAGAGGATGCACGTGCTGTACAGACAGCAAGCAGCCTACAAGGTTCTAGGCAACTGTATCTGTCCCTCAGGATGCTTTCTGTAGTTTTCAGACTTCCACTTGAAGCCACAGAAGCTTGGAGTGTGCGACATAGTGTGACCCAGCTGTCTGCTTCTGGGACTGACTCTGTCCTGTCCCAGTGGTGCTATTGCTTTCTCTTCCAAACCCAGTTTTTCATCCCCAGCCAAGCTCAAACAAAGAAAAGCTGCCATGTTTCTACAAGGGAAACATGTTTGTTTTGTTGTAAATTCATAAAGAGAGCAATAAGTTAGGCCAAACTTTCAAGGGCAGAGGCATTGCCATGAGAATGACTTTACAGTCCCTTAATAAAGAAAACAAAATGATATTTTCCAGACAATAAAGAAAGATCTCACATTTTTCCACTTAACAGTTTATAGCCAAAGAGAGAACTGTAATGCTGTGAGAAAGGAACACACTTCTTGTTGTCTTGAAACCAATGGATTTTAGTTAAATGCCTATTAAGACAATTAGGGTTTCTTTATATTTAATTATAAATCAACCGAAACAACTGTGGCATTCATTATTCACTGTAGTTATTTTGCCATTTTGAAATCATCTTCAAATATCACTTGATAGATTTCCCATCATCTTTGGACAGTTAATTTCCCAACCAGATATATGTGTTGGGCTTAAAAAATTAAATGTCTCCATTTTTATTGTTTATTGACACAATATTTACTTACTGAAAGCTTTCCACCAATTAATCAGACTATGTGAATGTTTGCTTTAGAAATGCCCTTTGGGAAATAGAGGAGAAACAGATGAAGCGAGGTTCATGGACATGTGTGCTACACAGGAAATATGCACTTGAGACAGTGCAATAAAATATATTCAGGTACAACTCAAATACTAGGGAAAGAAATCTTAGTGGAGGAGAGAGGGTTCAAAAAACAGGGGCACGCTCTTTATATTGTAAAACCCTCTTGATTTCTGATGCAGGATTTAGACACCTACTATGTGGCAGGTGGAACTCTAGGTTCCAAGGAAACAAAATGTAACAGCAAAAAGGAATTTTTCTTCCCTCATGTAGTGTAACTTCTAATGGAGGGACAGTCAACATATACACACAAGAAAATCGCGAGTAGACTGTGTGATGTATTTGATGGTAAGTAATATGGAGAAAGTTTTTATTTTCTTTCTCTTTTTTGGAAGGGGTTAGGGAATAAAGGAAGAACTAAGTAAGATATTAAATAGGGATCAAGGAAAACCTAACTTCAAGTGGGGGCATTCGAGCAAAATCCTGGAGTAGGTGAGAGTGAATCTAGTGAAGAAAAAGAAGTGGATGCAGAAAATAGCTCCTGAGTTGTGGGGAATGCCTGGTTCATGCAAGAAGGCTGGTGTGGTTATAAAGAATGAATGCCGTGGACAATGGCCAGGAGTAAATGCAGGGAACTATTGTGAGGTACCAGGCTGCTGAGTAGATCTGGCTCAGCTGTGCAATTTTTTCCCAAAGACACTGGTGAAGGATTGGAGGATGGGGAGGTCAGCTAGGCCATTCTCCTGCTGAGATGTGAACTCTGGTGCAGGGCTGCATCTACTAAAGGGAGTCAAAGCATTTTCATCTTCATAATGGCAATGCATCAAGAAGGTCCAAATGATCAAAGTCACTTTACTGACTTCTAACTCTTTGTAACGACTTGAGTTTTAATAATTTTAATCAGTAACATGGCTTGCTTAGAAGGAGCACACATTAGCAGGTGATCCACTGAAGGGAGCGAGTCAGAAGTGTGGGTACCCGACAGCAGTCATGAAGCTAATCCAGCCAAGAGGTGATGATGACTTCCGCCAGTGTGCTGGTAGTGACTGTGGTGAAGGTGGTGGGATTCGTGATCTACTTTGGAAGTAGAGCCAACAGAACTTGCTAATGACATAGACTTGACATCTGAGTAAAATCAAATGGACAAGAATGACAGCATTTGGACTGAGCATCTGGATAAATGGTGTTTCCATTAGTGAGATGAGAAGTCTCCAGGAAGAGAAGGACTGGGGAGGGAGGAGGAATATCAGGAGATTAGTTTGAGATGTTTATTGACTGTTCAGGTGGAAAGTAATTAAGACAGTTGAATGTTGAGTCTGGTATTCAGATTGGAAGTATAGTCTATAGATGTACCTTTGGGAGCTCTAGACTGGAGTTGTATTTAGAATAAAGTCTGAAGAAGATCACATAAATAGTAATTGCAGATGCATGGACAGGATACGTCAGTTCTGGCTTTGGAACTCTGATACTAAAAGATTAGAGAGCTGCAAGGACAAATACCAGGGGCTGAGCTGGAGCTGCCAGCAAGGTGAAAGGAAAACCTGAAATAGTGAAGTTCTAGAAGCCAAACGAAGAATTCAAGGAAGAGTGAGTTATCAGCTGTGAAAAATGTCAGCTAGTACTCGCCAAATATCCACTGTAGGGTTCAACAATGTGGAGGTCACGGCAACATTGACAAACACTGTTTGACCTTGATGTAGTAGTAAAGAAAAACTCAACAGAATGAGTTTAAGAAAGAATTAGAAGTGGGCAGTGGGGAAAGGAGAAGGATTGGCCACTTTTGGGGAGAGTTTTCCTGCAAAGAGGAAAAAACAAATGGGATAGATGTAAGAAGGTTGCGAGTTTGGGTTTCAATAATGGAAATGGTACTATATAGGTATAATGATAAGAAAGAAAGGAAAATGCTAATGAGAAAGAACTGTTGCACTGACACTGAAGAGGTATGAGAGATAGGGTATGCTGCATAAGCTAGGATTAGTACTAGCTGTGATCCTGGTCGAACGATGGATATCATACAGGAAAGCACAAGGTGAAGGGGTGCAGATATCCGTGAATGGATAAATATGATGGGGGAGTTTGTGCAATCCTTTTCCAAATGCTTCTATTTTCTCTTTGAAACAAACATGAATAGTATCACCAGAGCAGGAGAATTAAAATGAGACTATAGGCTTAGAGGAGAGAGACCCACTTAACAAAAGTGTAATTCTTTCCACAATATGTGAAAGGTACGAGTTATGAATATTGTTATTTTATTAGTGTCTATGCTTATTATTGATGATTTTATGATAGGTAATATAACAAATATATATGTATATACATTATAATAAATATGTATTCTATATTACATTACATAAATACACATGTAAACTTTTCTCTAGGTGACCATCCGTATGTTTCTTAAGCTAAACATGAATCCACACTGATGTCAAATGGATCATTCTAGCTTCCTGTACTTGTACTTGCTTGTTTGTAGCTTCCCATACCATGGTGGTATTTTCAAACTCGAAGCATTCCTGGCCTTTAATCGCTCAAAAATGTTAAATGATGCCTTGCAATTCAAAGGAAATTTGCACGTAATTGAAATATTTCCCCTTCAAAATGAAATTAGGTAACCCTGATATCCATGGACATCACTACCTCTTTTCTGAGAGAAATCACATGGATAGGGTGACCATGGGTGATAAACGTCATGAACTGAGGGAAGTGTTCATTACAAGGGTGAGTGATGGCTTTGAGAGGATGCAGCGACAGAAAGATAATACTGACATGCACCACCGAGACTGCATTAGTGGTCCTGATTTTCCAACCTTTCCTGGATTCAGGTCCTCTGGAACATGAGTTTGCAGCTTCTTTTGTCAAGAATGGATCCTACTTCTTCAGACTTTGGATCTGCATTGATCTGCTTTGGCCATTAGAATGTAGCAAAAGCAATGGATTTCTGGTTCTGAGCTGAAATTGCAAGAGGCTTTGAGTATGTCTGCTTGTTTTCTTCTGCCTGCACCATCACTTTGAAGTTATAACCCAGTTTATTTTCAAGGCTTCAAAAGAAGAAAAATCACCATCCATAGCAAAGTCACCACACCAAAGTCATTCTGTATCAGCTATTGACCTCCAGATAAACAAGTCCTGATAAGACCAGAAGAAACTAATGAGCTGAACTCAGTTACAGTAAATGGCATCTCACATGGCTGCCCGTTTGTGCCCAATGTGACCACACTGGGCTCAATCAAGTGAGTTCTTCTCCAGTATAATACTGCAAGTGTGATGCAATGTTACTTCTAAAATTAGAAAACTGTGGTTTCTGTACTGCTTACTCTTTTTTTCTTCCTCCTGTGACCTTTGCTGTGTTGTCAGTAGTCACTTGTTTTAGGATTGTTCGTTATACAGTGATAGATAACTAATACCTCACTTTACTAACCTACAGATGTGAGAACTAGGTAAGTGTTTGTTATTTCAAGTCTCTCCTTTTGGGGTTGACTTGCTATGCAGCATTATGTGGCAATAGAAAATCGACTTGTTTATAAAATGTATGTTTCATGGCAAAATCCAATTGACTCAGTGTGAAATCCACACCTAGCTATTTTAGAAAGCAGAGATAGAGGATGCTCAGAACAGAGGAAGAGGAATATGGCAGGCGTCTTCTTCACATCCAGGCCCAGGGATAAGGAGAAACATTCAATTTTTAGAGTTGATTTTTGTAAACAGGTTCTGAAAATTAATTTTTCTGTTTAATAGTTTCATCTCCTTTATAGACTATACAACTATGCACATCACCCACAGATGATGTCCATTATAACACGAAATAGTAAAATTTTCTTCTTACAGCTGAGATGCAATACTCACTTTTTAACATAGCAATATAGAGGAAAAAAACCATATTGTACAATTGTGGCACGAAGCTATGCTATATTTTAAGTAACTGGCCTTTTAAAATGCCAGTTAGAGAGGCAACTAGGTCAATAGAAACAAATGGAAATAATCTATAAATATGCAACAATTGAGGAAAGCCTGAAATGTATCATAGGCAGCTGGGCAAATACAGATTGTAAAATAGATAGATAGATAGATAGATAGATAGATAGATAGATAGATAGTTAGACAGATATAGATAGATAGACAGATAATCATCTCTATTCATAGAAAATGGGTATGAGAAAACTAGTTACTCCAATGGTAGTGGATGCTATTTATTCTCCAACCAAACCTTTATCCAAGCAGAGTAATAATACCCCCAGCACATATCGTTTCCATGAGTGTTGGTTGCTGAATGACTCTCAGGAACCCACTTTTTGAAGGCCACCCTACCAAAGGGTACTGTCTCCCTGGGGTTGCTGTACATCACAACCCTTGACGTAGCTGCAAGGACAGTGGGTGGCCCCTTTCCTCAGCATGGGATGAACTCTGGGGCTTCCCTCGTGCTCCAGAGCTCCCCGCGTGATCAGGCTGATGCCAAGCTCCACGGAGGATCACCATCTTGCTCTGCTGGTGCCCTGCGCCCATCTGCCCTTCTCACGGCTTTGCTGAGCGCCTCCCTCAATACTTCACTTGCTCTGGAAACCTCATCTGAGGCCTGGCACTCACCCTCTGCTTCCACGGAACCTGATCTAAAACCTCAAAGAATTTCTGATCTTTTTATAAACATAACGTTTAACCATGCATTCCGAACATTGCACTTCCCACTTGGTTGTGCATGTGCATATGTGTGTTCCCTGAACAGTTACTCCCAGGACAAAAATGCCAGGACACGATACTCCTGAGTCACTTCTGCACCAACCTTCAGTGCCCAAAAACATCCTCTGCTTGGTCTTGCCATGGACTCAAAGAGCTCAGTCAGCAGGAAACGATTTCCCAATTCATCTTCCGGTATGGCTAAGTTTGACTTAGAATTTCCTCTGGAGTGCCATGAGAGAGAAATGCCTGGGATCTGAGCGTGGCGCTCGGGGCTCCAAGGGATGATTCTCATATTATTTACTGTGACATTTGCCTCTGCATCCTGCGTCCTTCGGAGACAGTGCGTTCTTAGATAAAAATCATCGGACTGAAAAGCAGCAGCAAGGAGATGTTTCTTAAAGGCACAATGCTCCTTTTATGTTCGTCTGCTCCCTGATTGTGACTTTGATAATTAACTGGGTGAAAGGAGGATATAACAGGGACTCACCACAATTGGTGTCTCCACGGAATTGGAGTCACCTATAGTGAAAGTGACAAAAATTTCAAGTAGTGTCAGCATTGAAATTCTTTCTGCAGGTTATAAATATTTTAATTGTTTCCACTACAGGAATCTGGAAAGTATGAAGAAGTTGGTTCTCATGCAGAAAGGTACACAAAGAAATCTAATATATTTTAATGTCATATTGTGATGGTCAAATGCGTATGATATACCTGACAATATCATTTGCTAATTAAAATATTCTTAAGACGGCAGCCATCTCAGATAGCAAACTGTGTAGATATGACAATGTGGGCACATACTTTTAAATGAAGATAAAAAACTGAGTTTGTATAAGTTTAGAATAAGGTTGTGCCTGAGAAAGTTTATAAAAGGAATTAAAAAGTGCATTGCTAGATGATAATACACTGGGCTCTCTATCTATTCTTTCTAAGTATTCTTACATAATTCTAATCACAAACCCATGAAGTAAGAACCAATGGAATCTCTATATTACAAATGAGAATCTGAATCTTATGAAGATTAAAGTACTATTTCCACAGAGTGACAAATTCTTTCTGATCCTTATGATACGCTAAGTAAGGTTAAAAGTCAGCAAATAATGTTGGATAATACAAAGGGCTGGATGAAAATGAGGAAGACTTGCTATGTAGGGTGTGGGGAAGGGGAGGGTCATTTGTACTGCATTCTATGGCTCAATAGGAATTTAGGTGCTTTTAAAGCAGTTAAAAGCAGTCTATTGTGGTGAAACATGTGTAGTTTCTGCCCCCACTTTGATGTTTGTTCTCGTGCAGAGTAATGAAGTCTCTGACTTATTTATGCCTAAAGTAAAATAAATAATACATTACCTTTCAGAGTTACTTAAGGACTGAGGATAGTATATTTGTAAGGTCTGGTACATAATGAATGCCCAATAAGAAGCAATAATTACTTAATTTGTTTATTTAATGTCTTGCTGAATCCATTCCAAAAAATATATAGTGTAAGCTCTATAGAAAAATACTGAGTGAGATGGAGCACCAATCACTCAAGGTAGTCCTAATTCAATCTCACCTGGTAGTGCAGTAGTCAGCTGTTCATCATTGTAACAAAATATCTGAGAGAACCAACTTAAAAAGAGAGAAGGTTTTAGAAGCTTCATTCCATGGTTGCTTGGTCTTCTTGCTTTTGGGTCTGTGGTGAAGTAATACATATGAGAGGGACCACATATTAGAGAAAACCTGTTTACTTCCTGGGAGGTGAGAAACAAAAGAAAGGCCTCTTTCAAGAGCAAATCTTTGATGACCTACTTCATTGCACTAGGCCCCATTCTTAAAATTCCAGTACCTCCCAGTAGCAATACGGGTTGGGTCAAACTTTCACACAAACTTTCACACATGATCTTTAGGGTACACTTCCAAACCAGAGCAACATGCTATGTTCCAGATCTTGCAAGACAACAATCTAAAGAAAATGACATTCTGAAGGTTATTTTACCATTTCCTTAAATACCCATTCCATTCCAGCCATTATGAGTAATGCCTAGTCCTTGCAATTCTGCTGCCTCTCTGACCCTGTCCTCTGGACCCCTACCGTGTCTAGTTGATCTAGATATTTTATGATCATACTTCAGATTTTAGCTAAGAATTATTCCTTGAAACTTACACTTCCTATGGGATATGATTGCTCACTTGTCTATGTACTCGGATGTAACTGGAGATCATGTCTTTGAACAGTATTAAAAAATGATTTGAGAGACATTCAATCTTAAATATCTGTAAAAATAACAAGGAAGGTATTATTGTAAAGTATGTGCATTCTGAAAAAAATTTATGTGCTTTCTTTAGATATATATATCTCTCACTTGCAATATCTTTCTTAGGCTTGGAAGATAGATAAAACAATAGGGAAACAAAAGCAAATCCATGTTAACTTTTTTGGTGCTCCTTCTCCTCCTTGCCAATTCTTTTCCATTCCTCCCACAAGGTTTACTTTTCTCTTTCCCTCATCTATAGGGAAGATTTTTATTATGGTGATCAGCTTAGCTTCTGTACGTCACTTGGATTTCTTTTGCTTGTATGCTTTTGGAAAAGATATGGAGATGATGAGTAAGCAAGAATCTCTCTTTAACTGGGGAGCTGAGGTGAGGCGAGAGGAAGAAAGCCTGTGAATCTTCACACCTTTACACTTGGGTCTTCCCCTCTCTGTGTCCTTAAATATGCCCTCAGCATATTGAAGCTAATGATTAAGTTGTGCTAAGTACTATTTTCTCAGCCTAGCAAAGAGTGAGCATTGAAATAGATGGACAAATGAATAGAGAATCCTAAAAATGGGGAAAAGCATACAAATGCCACCAACTAGTCTGATTTTATAGCCTGTGAACAGTGAATTTACCGCTTCCTTCTAAACTGAGTGTATTCTTAAGGTGATATCTGCCACACTGAGCAATGAGTTAAACCACATGGTACAGCTAGGATGAACCTAGAAGAGATCAAGGACCAAGCTCATTGCAAAGAGATTGACAATGACCAACCCCAGTATCATGAGACACCCCAACTTCAGGCAAAAACCACAAGCAATAAGTTACCACCTGTACTTCTGACCAATTAGTTATAAATTGGGTTGTCATGATGCCCTCCCGAGGTTAAATTTATTTTCTAGGATAATTCATAGAACTCAGAGAAACAATAACTTGAGTTTACTGATTTTCTGTAAATGATATTATGAAGGATACAGATGAAAAAACAGACAAACAGTTGCATTAGAGGACATATAAGGAAGAGCATGAAGATCCCATGCCCTTGGGAGGTGCTAATTCCTACACTTTTTCATGTGCTCCCTGATTGGGAAGCTCGCTAAACCATGTCACCTAGGTTTTTATGGAAGCTTCATTACAAAGACTTGGTTGGTTGCATCATTGGCCATTAATGATGAGTTCAACCTTCAGTTCCTTTTTTTCCTTAGAGCCTGGGAAGTTGGGTTGAGAATTCCAACCTTCTAACCACCATATGTGTTCCCCTGGCAATCAGGCCCTTTGGGAGGCTAACCAGAGACTATCAAGAATTATTTCATTAGAACAACAACAACAAAAAAAAATCCTGTTACTATGGCAGCTAAACCTATCTTACATTAGAACACAGGATTCTCCTAGCACCCATTTATATGGCTTTCAGGAAATGCCTCAACAAGAGGGAACATGAATCTCTCTCTCCCTCTCTCTCTCTCTCTCTTGAGATATATATATATAAGGACATCCTTAGCATTAGTTGGTAACAAGGTACTTAAAGGGGAAAGATGACTTAAAGACTAAGAATTCAAGGCTTCCCGTTAATAGGTTCATTTGCAGTCATGTATTTTGGGCCTCTCCTTATATTTTACTTCACCTGAGAGGTTACTCACCATATTTTTGCTTACCTGTTGCTTTGAATTCAGTTTTACTTGACCCACATTAGTAAGAGGATAGATATTTGCAAAAACCATAGAAACATATACACAAAACTTTGCCTCCAAATAAAGGCAGAGTGAGCACATTCTCAACCCGGGGATAAATTTTTGACTGTTTCATTCCTCTTCCATGTGCTCATTTTAATAAAAACTAAGGCAATGATGATGATAACGATGGTGATGATGATAGTGACTACTACATAATGAAGCATTATCCAATGCTTTATAAGCACATGTGGGCTCTAACTGGTAGTGATGAGAAAGGAAAAGTGGTGCTTGTCTAATTCTAGGTCCCCATCAGGGGAGAAGTGGAGAAAACCTCTCCTTCTCGCAGCTGATGAGAATTCAGTTGGTGAAAGGCTGCATCTTCTTGTATTTTGAGAGTAGAAATGGCTGTTCTCCCATCATTCTCCTTACCATGAAGTGAGAAGCATGTCTAAACTCAGCAGCATTTCATCCCAGGGAATGAGTGGAAGAGCAGTGTTATGGTTTGTGTCTAGATGTCCCTCCAATGCCTCAAGCACTTTTAGATAGGGCTTTTTCAGAGGCAGCTGAATCTCGAGGTTGTGACTGATTCCTGGAGCAATGCTGGGATTAAGGGTGCTGGAATTAAGGGCAGGTGATTGCTGGATTGGTTCACTGATTGGATTTGTACCACCCTAACCCCAGCTGTCTGGATAAGATAAAAAGGGGGAGAAAGAGGTTTTTTCCCCCTTTTTGCTCTCATTTGTTTTTGCTGTCTTCCACCGTGAACTGTTGCCTCTCTGTCAGGTGCCACCCCTGCCTTGGCCCAGTCAATTATGGACTGAAACCTCTACAGCTGTGAGCTAAATAAACCTCTCCCCCTTTAATTTTGAGTGTTGGGCATTTTGTCCCAACAACAAGGGGAAAGTAACCAAAACAAGCAGGGATGCGGTAGAGTAAAACCAATGTGGGCTCCATCCCTTTTTCCCTCTTTTTTCTCTATCTTCAATAAAGATGCTCTTTTCTTCTACTATGAGCATCCACAGTGTCTAATGCAACCAAGTTTTAAAATGCACATTTATTTTGAAGAAGACTTTAAGAGAAAAATCTTATATTTTATAGAAGTGAATATTGATTCCCTGTACTTAACCTTAGCACTCTGTTTAGTACAAGGCTAGCACTTACAAATTGTTTCTCAGTGAACTCTAAGGGATTTTAAATAATAAAAGGATAACAGCCTTATGGTTGTTTCTTAAAAATAGCAGAGCATTATTAGCCCAACTGTAGTTTGAACAACTAACTCTAACATGGGATCCTACTTTCCTAATGAAAAGGAGAAGATGTTCCTTTGGAATTTTCATCTTGAGGATTTTCCCTTTAGTGAATAATGCACAAAAATATTCCAGAGGGAAGAAATACATTGAAATTCTCCAGGCAGTCAGAACTGGTGGCTCTGTTGGAACCCCCTTGAGTGGACACCTACAGGTAGGTATCTCATTCCTAATAGCCACCCGATCTTTGCAAATCAAACCAAGCAAGAAGAAAAGACAGGACATGAAAGAATGTCAAGCCTGCCCAGGTCCCCAGTCCAACAGGAAAGGACTTCATCCCCAGAAGTCTGGAACCTTTCTGCAACCCAGCCGTCTCCCAAACCGACGATCAGTGTGAAATTCATCCTCTGGGAACACGGAAGCTGTCACTCCCTCTCCTCTTTTCTCATTGATTTTTTTCCCTCATAAAGTAAATTACTTTGCTCTCATTTTACAGCAGGCAAAAATTTTTCTCTCTCATTTTCAGGAACTCCTAGTAAGGCCATTGCTTTTTACACAATATTTTCTTATCATCTACCTTCCAAAATGGTACAACAAAAACATCACTGCACAAACTAAAGCAAGACTCTTATTTAAAATATAATAACTATTAGAACATGGGTGTTGCAGGCATATATGTACTGGAAAATTTTAAATATATCTTATTTCAACTGATTTCTAGCCAAATTTTCAAGTGTAAGAAATCCACACAAATAGTGACTCTGTTATGATAGCATTTGTGTGACACTTTCAACTGTACAAAGCACTTCCATATCCAATTCTCAAAGTTCATTTCTCCTTCACCACAAGCCAGTGAGGAACCTTTGTTTTATCTCCCTCTTTTTGCATGAGGAAATGAGGACTCTGGGAGAGTTAGACCTGAAGGCCAGGCACATCTTGAAGAGAATAACTTTAGACTCCAAGTGTCACACTCTTTTTCTGATGCACCTTATTTATATCCTGTGCAGTGATGTGGTTTCCTGAGCTGTAAAAGAAGCCTGTTTAAATGTGGCTAAATAAAAAAGGATCAAAATTCTCTGAGTGATGCGGTTTAAGCCATCTGAAGATGCTATGCTCCAATCACTGTCTTTCATGTTTCGCCTGAACCCTGCCTGCCACCTGAATAAAAAATGATTAGAGCAGATTGCCACTAAAGAGAACGCTGCTTTCCATCCAGGCAGCAGGGCATGATAAAAGAGATCTTAAGGATTCTGGCAAATGAGAGCTGCAAGTCTGCATTTTTTTAATTTTGTGAGCTGATACAAATCACAGGAATCTGTCAGGGAGCATTCAGAGGCACTGGGCAATTCGACTTCAGAGATAAGTGAAGACTAAAAGCAGCTCAGTGCACATCATAATTAAAGAGCTCATTGTCTCCAGCAATTTCAGCTCTGGTGGGACTTGCAGCGGGTTTTTGTTTTATTTATTTATTTATTTTTTGAGCTTGA